>CAUYRH010155144.1:0-39791 GCA_963574655.1 Perodicticus potto
CCCAAGCTTTGCAAACACAGCACACACACAAATAGTAAATGCACACATATATGCATAAAGTATTCATTTGGTCTTTTTTTTTTTTGAGACATAGCCTCAAGCTGTCACCCTGGATAGAGTGCTGTGGCATCACAGCTCACACAACCTCCAATTCCTGGGCTCAAGCGAGTCTCTTGCCTCTGCCTCCCAAGTAACTGAGACTACAGGCACCTGCCACAATGCCCAGCCATTTTTTGGTTGCAGCTGTCATTATTGTTTGGCGGGCCCGGACTGGATTTGAACCCGCCAGCTCAGGTGTTCGTGGCTGGCGCCTTTGCTACTTGAGCCACAGGTGCCGAGCGTACAACGAGCATGTTAATTGTCCAATGGGAAAAAGAGCAGTGCCGGCCATGACTGATTTAAGGCGATATAAAGAGCTACAGGGCATGTACCTCTGCAATTTGTACTGAAAGAAAGAAATGAGGTGGGGCTCACAGGAAAAAGAAAAGAGGATTTCCTCCTTTCTGGAGGGAATAGCCACAAACCTGTTTTCAGTCATCTGCACATTGACAAGGAAATTAGGATTAAATGTTCTAAAATTAGATGGAGTTTTGTCAATGGTGCCAATTTGGGATAAGGTTTGGGAAAAGAAAGTGGAAAGGTGGAAAAACACATTCCTTATGTGTATTTAACTAACGTACTCCGTGCATCCAGAATAGTGTAGTTTTGCACCATTATTAAGGTAATGAAGAAAATAGACCCTCAAATGATTACTTTGGTTCTTTGATTCAGATGAGGAACTTTCTTGAGAATAATTGGACTTATTTTTCGGTCTAATATTGGATGACCTGGTGAATGATACATAATTTGCCTAGCCTGACTTGGAACTTCAAAGATTCATAAGGTACTATTAGGTAGCCAAACAGGATGCTTTTGGAAAGCAATAAAAATGTAAGTATAAATTTGGAACTTACTATTTTTATGATTGTTGAAGTCAGGGGTCAGGTCTGAGATCTTGGAGAGTGGGTACAGAAGAGATTCAAGCTTACACCCCAAATCTAAGGCCTGGTTAGAGCAAAGCAGCTTCTGCTACCCTCAAAAGAGTGCTGAGACACCAGCCTGTCAAAGGCAGAGAGCGTTTTTCAGGAGGGTGGCTATCTGTAAGCTGTATCATATGAAGAATGGTTGGAGGAACTTGAGAGAAAAAGATGAAGGCACTGCTGCCACAAATATTATGATAAAACCACCGATGATGGAAGAGAGTCAATCTACAGAGAATGGGTGAACTCACACTGCCAGAATCAAAGTCCATGGAACTGGAAGGCAGATATTTACTCAGTATACAAGAAAAGCTCAAGTGACTTCAGTTGTAAATACAGAATGGCAAGAAGAACCAGTTTAAATGGAAGGAAATATTTCGAACCCCCATTACAAAACTACGGAAAGCCAATTAGCCCCAAGGGACCATCAACATTCCTGGGACTCCACAAGTTCACAACTCTGTTTTCTCAGTACTGAAGGAAAATGTGAACAAGAAAGTTCCTCATCTGAATCAAAGCTACCAGGCTTCGTACAACAAAACTTTCCCGAGAAGGGGGATTGGAATTCCTGGGAACACGGGTTGAGCTGCACTGGGTCACACCAGCTGGTATGATGACTCAGACTCTGAGTGGCAGGGACCAACATCTGCCTCTGGTAGGGGTAGAGGATTAAAATAAAACAAGCAAAAACAGTTCCTAGGAAGAAAGAGTAGTTTTGAGAATTAGCAAAAGTGGAGACAGATGGACAAGCCAGCAATTTCCACCCCACACGTCCCGTGGACGCAGCAAACCCACGGATGAGTGAGCTTCCGTGCCACACAGGGCCTCCAGTCTCTAGGAGTGTCCGAGAAGAATTGCTGGCTGGTTAATTCACATAAAAATAGAAGAAAGGAATAAATAAAGACAGGAAGAAGAAAAGGAAGATTACTTGGGACACGCCGGTTACTTAGTTTTGTGGTTTCACTTCATGCACCTCCCATTATTATGTTATCAAGATTCTGACTCACTAACAAAAGAATAAAAAAAAAAAATAAAAAAAAGAAAGATTCTGACTCACATTTTTACAGGTGTCCTAGAGGTCAGAACATCTTGCTGTGCCCCATCATTTCCGTGGTGTTCTTATTGTTCTGGTCCTTTCCTATCTGTATGACTCTAAATACACTTCCCAGTCTCTGAAGATCTTTCCTTTTGATATTTTTTGGCTTCACTTTTGGCCACTCCATTTTTTGGCTTTGCACCAGGACAGATATGGGATGTGGCTACCCTCCTCATATCTGGCACACAGGTCCCCATCAATATGCAGAGATGTCAAAGGGGACTCCGTAACACAGAGCAGGTGTGGGCTCACATCCCAGAAGGTCAAAAAGGTAAAGTAGCACCTGTATGTAATATTATATTTCCCATTCCTCAAAATAAAATTCTTAACTAGACTGACAATCTGGATGAACGTTCCCTCTTTCCTCCTCTTCTTCTCTTCATATTTTTAAAAAATTCTTCTGCAATTCCAGCTATTTATCTGTACTATAACCCAGCACCCTCTGTCTCTCCTTCTCTCTCTCTCTCTACACACACACACACACATTTCTTTACCTTTTCCTAAAGCTTGCCTCCTAGTCTTCCACAAAGGTAGATTCACAGGTTGATTAGGAGACAGAAAGATTAGAGTTGAAGGAGGGTAAAGGGGGGGATGTCATTTAATGTACAGACAATGATAACATTTTGGAAATGAACAGTGGTGATGACTGCACAACAGCAGGACTATAGCTAATGTCACCAAATTGTGTCTATAAAAACAGGTACAATAGCATGGTTTATGTTATATCTATTTTTTTCTTTCACCACAATATATAAAATAATTTTTTTTTTTTTTAGACAGAGTCTCACACCATCACCTTGGTTGAGTGACGTGGCATCATAACTCACAGCAGCCTCAAACTCCTGGGCTTGAGTGATCCTCCTGCCTCAGCCTCCTGAGAAGCCGGGACTACAGGTGCCCACCACAACACCCACCTAGTTCTTCTATTTTTCCTAAAGATTGGGTTTCACTCAGTCTAGAACTCCTGAGCTCAGGGATCCACACAACTCAGCCTCCCAGAGTGCTCGGATTGTAGGTGTGACCCACCATACCTGGCCCATGACTTTTTTTAGAGAGCAGAGTGTGGCCCAGCCTAGGACCTAGTGGGGTTCATGAAGAAGTATCTTGAGTTCCTTGAGCCTCAGGCTGGCTGCTCTCACAGTCCCTGGAGGTCATCACTCCCCCACTTCCCTCCACGCCTTGCTCAGGCAGAGCTGCCCCCAGCCCACCTTTGCAGACCCTCTACAATTTATTTGTGAGGATTCGATGCCCCCTGGAAGAATTCTGCAGACCCCACACACATGTGGGAGGAAGAAATAAAGGTATTTTGTTTCACAAAGAGAGTTCATTCTTCACCCAGGAAGAAACTGGAGAGCATCAATTTAAATAACACTTTATTTAGTCTCCCTACATAAGGACACTAAAGAACAGAAAAACTATGTGACATGCCTCACATTTCATTGATAGTTAAGTGACAGATCTGGGGATTAGAGTCTGTGTCTACCCAAAGCTGAGAAGCAGATATCCCAGCATTTCAAACTGTGTGTGTAGAGAGACAACCATCTGAAATGCTGGGATATCTACTTGGGATCTTTGAAAATAGCAAAATGTAAACTATACCCTGGAGCCTTCAGTTGGACACCTTTTTTTTTATATTAAGTGGCAATATGGGCGGGGATCTGTATAGAGAAGCTAAGACTTGTGAACCAGGTGCCTCAATGTCTTACGTAAAAGATGCTGATATAGAATTTTTGCACAATAACTGCTGCAAATAAATATTATAAGATCTGCACTATTACTATTTCATTTTTTTTTTTCTTGAGACGGAGTCTCACTTTATTGCCCTTGGTAGAGTGCTGTGGCATCACAGCTTACAGCAACCTCCAACTCCTGGGCTTAGACAATTCTCTTGCCTCAGCCTCCTGAATAGCTGGGACTACAGGTGCCTGCCACAATGCCTGGCTATTTTTTATTGTTGTTGCAGGGTGGCCAGGGTTGGGTTTGAACCCACCACCTTTGGTATATGGGACTGGTGCCCTGCCCACTGAGCGACCCTAGGGTGCCACCCTGTTACTATTTCTTTAAAATAGTTTTGTTAGGAAACTTACATCTTTATTCATTGTGGTAAAAATCCGTAAGTCTGAATCCCTTCAGATACAGATTAAACACAGCAAAAGCAAAACAACAATAGAAAAATAATTTTTAATAGACATATTTAACATTTAACCTTAAAAGACATTTGGCTTTTCCAAGAAAATGTCTTAAGAAAAATATATCCCATACTTTCAGTCACAAAATGTTATTTAAATGGAAATCAACTTAAGTAATATTGATGTTTGTCATCTAGGGAAACTAGAGTTAAAGTAGTAGAATCATAAATAATAGCTCTTTTGGAATCAGATGAAGATCTAAAATCTCACTCCATTTTCACATCAAAAGTGGAGAAACTTGATTAGCAGATTCAAGTTACAAAGGAGAAGGGGGATTTACCTGTAATGATATAATGTAGGCAAATTTGGAGAAAAAGTCAAAAAATGAGGATGAAACCATTATATTAAAAAAGTGATATATATGTCCTTCATCCAGGAATACACTCAGACAAGGCAAAGAGTGGGGGGACCAAGATTTTCCCCTGGAACTCCCCCAAACCAGTTAATGAACATCTGCTACCTTGCAGGCCTGGTGTCAAGGATGTATACCCGTAATTTCTAATCTTCACAGCATTCTTCTTAAGTAGACATTCTGTAGGGAAGACGTCTAAGACAAAAAGAGAACTTCAGATGTATTAAGGGAAGTGAAGAAACTTGCACAAAGTCACAGAAATGATAAATGATGTACACACGAGGACCCCACAGGGATTAGATTGAACAGGCAGAAACACCAAAGTGCTTGGAATCAGACAGAGCACAGATTCTGGCCTGGCAACTTCCCAATTCTGTATTCTCAGCTGGTGAGTTTAGCATTTCTTTGTTTCTGAACTTCGGTTCATTTTTGTGCCTATTAGAATAATATTGCATAGGTGTCAAGATCATTGCCCAAACTATCACCTCTAAGAACCCTGGTGCAAAATGCATCTCCATAAAAGCTGCTGCCCCTTATTTCCTATAATCCGGATCGCTTCCCTTTCCATGCCTCACTTGGAAAGGATCCTCATCACTCCAACACTTTATCCCCATGTCTGAATGTGAATCTTCACTGTGGGTCTCACCGGGCAACCCCCTGGTGCCCCATAGTTACATATCACTCCTGCTCTCAGACCCGTCCCTCCGATGTCACTGTCACACCAAGGCCCCTCTTCACTCACTCAGCCCCTACTCAGGCTTCTTGTCCCCATCTAGCTGAAAACCCTGCTTGAATTCTCTTCCATTTTCATAGATTGTTAATTTTCACCTGACTTTCCTCTTCCCATCTCTCTATTTCCCAACTTTCCACCATTGTGCGATGAGGGTGGCCTTCTTCTCCCCTTACCAAAGCCGCTCCCAGCCGTCTGTTTGCCAGTGTCCCTGCCCCTGCAGTGAGGCCCGTATTCCCTCCAGGACAGCCTTTTTCAGATCCTACCATGGGCTGTGTGCTACACCAGAGATAATTTTTAAGGGATTTGATGAGATCTGTATGAATATCCTTCCCCAAATGACATGAAACTCTGAAGCCCTAACAGCAAACATGTAACAGTTACATATATTCTTATAATCAGAATAAAGTCAAAAAACGTGTAAAAATATCTGTAACCAAAGGGAACTTCAGCAGTGTCAGTGGAAAGGTCCTTTGGGGACAGAGCTTAACAGAGGAGTTGAAGTATTGTCTTGTTTTCTTTTAAATCGAACCACATAAATGACCAATTAGCATGACTATGTATTAGACAAGGTTTGTGTGTCTGTAAGATTGGCAGAAAATACTATTCAAACATTTATGCTCTTCTACTGACAAAGCTCAACTTCATCAAATAAGATTTTCAAAGAGATACAAATACTAAAGTGTGGTTTTCTGTGCTGTGTTTTTCTTTGTCACCCATGGGCAGTGTCACCAAACAGCATAAAAATGCTCTGACCACCTTGTCTGGGTGCCAGCGACACTGTAGATGATATAAATCACACTTTCCAGGGGAGAAGTCTTCTCAGGAAACTGTCACACTTTCTTGTTTATTGTTTTCACAGCTTTGTAGGAACTCCCAGCTTTGAAGCCCACATTTTTGACCAGATGTGATGATTTAACTTTCAGGTTATTACACCCAGAAAAGATCTTAAAATTCTTGCTCAAGCCTAGCAGCAGTTGTGGCTGGATCTGACACTTTTTGAAGTAGAAAAAGAAAGGCTCAAGGGTTCCAGTGGACAGGAGAATGTTTATTAGGGAGCTGAATTATTCGTGAGATCTATGCAACAATCAGCACTGAGATTCAGGATGAGCACAGTCCAACCTCAGAAATCTAGACTAATGAGATGGCAGTTTGAATTTGTTAAAAATCCAAATTATAGGGCGGCACCTGTGGATCAAAGAAGTAGGGCACCAGCCCCATATGCCAGAGAGCTCGGGCTTGATGACCAAAAGGGGAAGGCCAACTTCACTGGAAAGTTCTAGGGAGGCTACAGAAAGAGGGGAGCTTGACAAGTGATTCCAGAACACTGACTCTGAAATTCTGGGTTCAACTCAAATTATCTTCATGGGTCTGATCTTTAACAGAATTGATAAACTTTGAGAACTGAGCTATAGAACAGATTTCTCTGCCCATGATGCTGAATGGTGCTCATGTGAGACAGATGTGAATATCACTTTGAAGGCTTTGAAAACTGGCCTGATAGGGAGGTGCCTGTGGCTAAGTGGGTAGGGGGCCAGCCCTGTATACCAAGGGTGGCGGGTTCAAACCCAGCCCCGGCCAAACTGCAACAAAGAATAGCCGGGCATTGTGTTGGGTGCCTAGAGTTCCCAGCTACTCAGGAGGCTGAGGCAAGAGAATCACCTAAGCTCAAGAGCTGTAGGTTGCTGTGAGCTGTGATGCCACAGCACTCTACAGAGGGTGATAAAGTGAGACTCTGTCTCAAGAAAAAAAAAAAAGACTGTCCTGATATTGGATGGCTCATAATCCATGAAAGATTGGATGGAAAAGGCCGTCTAAACATAAATGATTGTCTGTTAAACAACAATATCAACATTATTCACAAAATTTCTGAAGAGACTCAGAGACTTACAGCATAATATTCAAAATATTTAGGATAATATCCAAAATATTTGGCATTCGGGAAACTAGGAAAATTACAATTCATGTAGGGAAGATTAGTCAGCTGATGCAAATGCTAAGGAAACACACTTGTTAGGATTTTCTGAAAAACATATGAAAGCAAGTAATAAGTAAAGGCAATCACTTTTTTAACGAACAAAGATATAGAACAATTTCAAGAAAGAAACAGAACAAAAAAGAGAACCAAGTGGAAATATTTAGGAACTAATATATGCATTAATTGAAAATCAACAACAAACCAAAAATGGATTGGTTCAGAGTTTCTTATAGCTGTTGTAACCACTTGTCACAAGTTGGAGGCCAAATCTATTCTCTCTCAGTTCTGGAAGCCAGAAGCCACCGAAGTGCTGTCAGTAGGGTCGTACCTTGTTAAGAAACTCTCAGGGACACTCCGTCATCTTCCTCTGCCTGCGTGGTGGTTGCTGGCATTCCGGGGCTCGCGGTCACACCGTGTATCACCACCCGATGTCTCCAGCCCTTCTCCTTGCGTCTCTTATAAGGACACTTGTTATTAGACTTAGAGCCCATGCTGATGACACAGGGTGACCTCATCTAAAGACCCTTAATTATATCTCCAAACACCATTTTTCATGTAAGTTTCCATTGACAAATACTGGGAATAAGGACATGGGCTTATCTATTTGGGGGGACATAATTGAATTGATTATCATCCATGAATTTAAAGATAGCCCTATATAAATTATTTTGCAAACACACAAAAAAATGTTAAATGAACTGAGCCTACCATACCTTTGGGAAAGTACCAAAATATCACACATTTGCATCATTGAAATTACAGACTTTTTAAAGATGTGTGCTAAAAATAATGTAAAAAATGGATGTAAACTTCCGAACTTTGGCAAAAGACATAAACATACCAATTCCGGATTCTCAGCACCCCTAAAGTGCTGAATAAGAAATGCAAATAAATTAAAAACTGAGGGAAAAAAGATAGTTTATTAAAAACAAAGATTTTCAAGTGGAAGTGATATTCCTGCCTGAAACTTGGCCAAACAGAAGTAGAAGAAAAATATTTAAGTGCTGAAAGAAAAGCAGAACTGTCAACCAGAATTATAAATTCAGCAAAAATAACCTTCAGTCATTAGTATGAAGTTTTCAGACATAAGAAAACTAAAGGCATTCCTTATAAAACATTTGCCCAAAAGAGCTGCTGTAGGAAGCTCTTGAGTGGGAGAGAAATGATAATGGAAAAGAACTTGAAACATCAGAAATGAAGAATAAGCACCAGAAAAGGTAAATGCCTGGGAAAATATAATAGATTATTACTTTTCTTTCAAGAGTTTTACAATCTATATGTAGGTTGAAAATAAGAACCATAGATTGCTGAGGGAGCTGTTGATGCCTATTAATTTAAGGCATGAGGCAAGTACAATGTAAACTGGGACCCGGTCCAGGGACCTGCATGTTACAGAGATTTTATTCATGTGTACTCAACTTAAAGGGTAGAAGAGTCATTCCAAGTAGACTGCAAATGTTAAATATTTGCATTGAAATTTCTAGAGTAATAACTTTAAAAAACTATACTTTTTAAAAAAACATTAGCCAAATTAACATGGACTTCTAAAAGGTGTTCAAGTAACTAAAACCCAAACAAAAGGAAGAAACAAGATGTAAAAGAGAGAGAACAAAAGAGCATATTTCAAGAGTAAAACTAAATCCAAGCATCTTAAAATGAAATTAAATAAAAATTATCTAAGCACAGCATTTAAAAGGCAAAAATTATAAAAATAAATTAACAAAAACAAAAACCATAACCTGTTCTAGAAGAAATTAACTTCAAATACAATCATTATTATCTTTTTATGGAAAAAAGGTATAACAGCAACTATAGCAGGATTATGAATAGGAATGAAGTTAATATGGCCAAGTTAATTAATTTCCTATGTAACAGAAAGAGCGAGTAGAATTTGAAGTTGAAAACATTATACTATTTACATTAGCACCCCCCAAATTAAATATATAATTATAAATCTAACAAAATATATATGAAGACAATTACAAAGTCTGTTGACACAAATGAAGGCAGAACTAAATAGATAAATATTCCACGTTCATGAATAGCAAAATTCAACAGTGCCATGATGCCATTTCTTCCCTAAATTATCTTAAGAATCAACACAATCTCGGGTGGCGCCTGTGGCTCAAGTGAGTAGGGCCCTGGCCCCTTATGCTGGTGGTGGCGGTTTCAGATCCAGCAATGGCCAAAAATACTGCAAAAAAAAAAAAAAAAGAATCAACACAATTTCAATCAAAACCCTATCAGGTTATTTTGTAGTTATTGATAAACTGATTATACATATAAAATGTTTACAGAGATATGTAGGTCACTATGAAAGTTTTGAGACTGACTATGTTACGGTCCATTATTTCACTTCCAAAAAGCAACAGTGTCTTTTCTGATTCATTCATGTAGGTCACTATGAAAGTTCTGAGACTGATTGTGTTACAGTCCATTATTTCACTTCCAAAAAGCACAGTCGACAGTGACCCCTCTGATTCACTCATGCAAGTTGCTACTTGCTCAGCGGATCAGTGTTGCTGAGAGGGCTTCATTTGTCTCTCTTCTTGTGGATTTTATGTTTCTTGTTTTTTTGTGTGTATCTCCAAACTTTTATAATAATCCATGTACAACAGACACAGAACAGACAACGTAATAGCATTGAATCAGAATAACAAAGGCGGAGGACTGATGCTACCCAACTTTGAGATTTGCTACAAAGCGACAGTTATCGAGGTTGTGTGATGCTGATGAAGAGCATAAAAACAGATCAATGGAACAGAATAGAGCGCTGGAATAGACCACATGCTATAGTCAACTGATCTTTGGCAGAGGAGAATAAGAAATAAAATGGAGTAAGGTTAGTCTTAATAGATAGATGGTCTTTCTAAATAGTGCAGGGACGACCAGACATCCACAGGCAAAATAAATGAAAGCAGTAACACGCTTATCATCTGCACTAAATCTAAGTCAGAATGCTTCAGAGACCCAAGTATAAAATTCAAAACTATAAAACTCCTAGAGGAAAACGTAAGAGCAAATCTAGATGGCCTTGCGAATGTCAGTGACATTATAGATAAAACATCAAAGGCATGATCACGAAAGAAAGAATGAATGGATAAGCTAGACTTTATGAAAGTTAAAAACTTCTGCTGTGTAAAAGACAATGTCAAATGAATGGGAAGACAAGTTACAGACCAGGAGAAAATATTCGTGAAAGACGCGTCTAGAAAAGGACTGTTACATAAAAAATAAAAAAGAGCTGTTAAAACTCAGCAGTACAACAAGGAATATCCTAAGTAAAATATTGATGAAATATCTGGATGTTATGCAAATATAAACAGCAATGACTTACAATTTCATCCCTATTAGAGTGATAAGAGTTCAAAACACTCACAACACCAAATGCTGGCAAGGATGTGGAGCAACAGGAACTCATTCATTGCTGGTGGGAATGCAAAATGGTACAGCCGCTTTGAAATATAAGCTTCTTTCTAAGAAGCTTGGCTGTTGCTTAGAAAATTGAACATACGTAAGACATCCAGCTATCACACTCCATGGTCTTTACCCAGTTGTGTTGAAAACGTATTTCCATAAGACACTGAACTCAATGGATAGATGTGTGTTTTCTGACCCCTGATACACAAGTGCCTATCTCTGTCATCTCAGGCTTCCTTACTCCCTGAGACACACAGCATTGAAATCAGGCCATGAATAGTCCTTCAATGACCTCTAAGTGCTCAAGTGAGAGAAAGAGTTGCTTATCTCTCACTTTGAATCAAAGGCTAGAAATGATTTTTCTTAGTGAGGAAGGCATGTAAAAAGCCAAGACAGGCTAAAAGTTAGACCACTTGCAGGAGAAAGTTGGCCAAGTTGTGAACACAAAGAAAACGTTCTTAAAGGAAACTAAACATGCAACCCCAGGGAACACAGGAATGAGAAGAAAAACAGACTTATTGATGATATGGAGAAAGTGCATAGAAGATCAATCCAGCCACAATATTCCCTTAAACCAAAGCCTAATCCAGAGCAAAGCCCTAGCTCTTTTTAATTCCATGAAGCCGGAGAGGGGTGAGGAAGCTGCAGAAGAAAAGCTGGGAGCTGGCAGAGATTAATTCATGAGGTTAAAGGAAAGATGCAGGCTCCATAACATGAAAGCCCAAGATAAAGCAGCAAGTGCTGATGTAGAAACTTCAGCAAGTTTTCCAGATCTGGCTAAGATCACTCATGAAGGTGGCCACAGTAAACAACAGATTCCAATGTGGACCAAACAGCCTTGTATTAGAATAAAACATCATGTAGAACTTGTGTTGCTGAGAAGAAAGTCCTGGATTCAAAGCTTCAAAGGACGAGTGGTCCCCCTGGTATGTGCTAATGCAGCTGGTGACTCTAAGTTACAGCCAACATATATTTACCTTTCTGAAAATCCTAGGGCCTTCAGCAATTATGTTAAATCAACTTGGCCTTTGCTCTAGAAATTGGCAGCACATCTGTTTACAGCATGGTTTACTAAATATTTTATGCCCATTGTTAAGACCTCCTGCTCAGAAAAAAATAGATTCTTTTCAAAATGTGGTATTATTTCTCATTGACAGTTCACCTAGTCACCCAAGAGTTCAGACAGAAATGTACAAGTAGGTGAATGTTGTTTTTATGCCTGCGAACACAATATCCAATCTTCAGTTCGTGGATCAATAACTAATTTCAACTTTCAAGTCTTAGTATTTAAAGCATTCATCTTCTAAGGGTATAACTGCAGTAGGATCTCCGATGGATCCATCCTCTGATGGATCTGGGAATAGTAAATTGAAAACCTTCCGGAAAGGATTCACCATTCTGGATGTCATTAAGAACATCTGTGATGATTCATGAGAGTAAATCAAAAAATTAATATTACTACAAGTTTGGAAGAAGTTGATCTCAAACCTTATAGATGACTTTGAGACGTTCAAGACTTCAGTGGAAGAAGTAAGTCACTGATGATGTGGTGGAAATAGATGTGGTAGGTCACTATGAAAGTTTCAAGACATGGTGTATCTGTTATTTCACTTCTAAGAAACACAATTGACAGGGTCCTTTCTGATTCACCCGTGCGAGTTTCAACTTGCTCAGCATATCGGAGTTCCTGGGAGGGCTGCATTGGGTTCCATGCATGCAGATTTTACGTTTCTTAGTTTTTGTGTGTCTCAAAACTTTCGTAATGACCCACCTACAAGAGAATTAAAATTAAAATAGAACCTGATAATATCACTGAATTGCTGCAATTTCATGATAAACTTGAACAGATGAGGAGTTGCTTCTTATGGGTGAGTGAAAAATAAGGGCTTTATTAGAGATGAAATCCATTACTGGGGAAGATGGAGTGAATATTGTTGAAATGACAACAAGGAATTTATAATGTTGCATAAGTTTAGTTAATAAGGCAGTGGAAGGTTTTGATAGGATTGCCTCCAATTTTGAAAAAGTTCCCTGGGTAAAATGTTATCAAAAGCATGGCACACTACACAAAACTATCTCCCGAAAGTAATAATTATTTGATGCAGCCAAATGTTTGTCTTATTTTAAGAAATTGCCACAGCTGGGTGGTGCCTGTGGCTCAAAGGAGTAGGGTGCCAGCCCCATATGCTGGCGATGGCAGGTTCAAACCCAGGTCCGGCCAAAAACTGCAAAAAAAAAAAGAAAAAAGAAAGAAAGAGAAAAGAAAAAAAAAAAGAAATTGCCACCGCCACCCCAAACTTCAGTAACCATTAGCCTGATGGGTCAGCAGCCATTGATGTCAAGGTAAGACCCTTCACCAGCAAAAAGACTCTGTCTCCCTAATGGCTGAAATTATTTTTAGCATTTTTTGTAATGAAGTGTTTTAAATTAAGATATATGCATTGCTTTTCTACACGTAATGCTGTTGCACACTTAGTAGACTATAGCATGGTGTAAAGAGAATTTGACTGTGCAAAAGGAAACCAAAAATTCACGGGACTCAGTTTACTGGGAGGTCCCTGGTGTTGTGGTGTCTGCAACCACACTCACTCATCCTGGCGACCTTTCAGCAGATACAAGACCCAGGTCTTATACCCACAGCAATCAAATTAGTCCAACGATTGGAACGAACTTAGAAGTGGACTTTTCCCCAGAGCCAAGAGATGAGAGCTCACCTAGATTTCAGCCTCTGAAACGGTGAGCAGTCAGCCAGGTGATGCCATGTTTGAACCCCTGATCCGGAGAACTGTGAGCCGATGAGGGGTGCGGCTTTACTGTGACAGCAGTAATTTGATTGTGGCAATTGGAAATGAATATACTATAATAGGAAAATCAGACAAGAAGAGGAAAATTGCAGACTAATAGCCTTCATGAACATGAGCACAAAAATCTTCAACGATATATCAGCAAATCTATTCTAGCAATATATGTAACAAAAACAAAGATAAGAAATGTGTTTATCCTGAAACTACAAAGTTGATTACATGTTTAAAAACTATTGACATTACATATCATATTTGTAGTCTACAGAAGAAAAACCACATGACAGTATCAAATGATGCAAAAAACTAAAAGCGTTTGACAAAATTTGACATCTAGTTTTGAGAAAATCTCTCAGCAAACTGGAACTAGGAGGACATTTTATTAGGCCTGCAAAGGGCATCAAAATAGCTCACAGCAAATGTCATATTTAATGTTAAAGATTCAATGCATTCCCCTTAATGTTGAAACAGATGGTGAGAATGTCCACTTCAACACTCTTTTTTTAAATGTGTTTTTCTTTACTTTTTTTTTTATTAAGTCGTAAACACATAGATCATGTATACATTGATGCCTTTATGGGGTGCGATGTGCTGATTTGATATAAAATTAGGAATGCTCACATCAAACTAGTTAATATAGCCTTCACCTCATTTACTTAATTATCATGTTAAGACATTTATACTCTATACTTAATAGATTTGACATGCACCCTTGCAATATGAACCATAGGAATGGTCCCACCGTTTTCCCTTCTTCCATCGAATCTCCCCTCTCTCCTCCCCTCCCCCTCATCTTCCCTCCATCATCTTGGGCTACAGTTGTGGTTTATCTTTCTTGCCAGCGATCCAACACTCTTATTCTACTTTGTGTTGAATGTTCTAGCCATTACGTGAAGCCTGAAAAAGAAGTAAAAGACCTACGGATGAGAAAAGAAAAAAAGAAAATCATTGCTCTTCATAAATAATGTTAATTGTCTTCATAAAAAAATCTTAAAGAACATGCAAAAATATCTCCTAAAACTAAAAAATTAGCCTGTGATGGTACAATACAAGACCAAAATATAAAGGCTTGAATTTATGCTTTACATATTTGCAATAAAAATAGAAAACATAACATAACATAACATAAAATTACTACTATTTAAAAAAATCCTCAGGAAGTAAACTACTGATGGGTAAGATTTAGCAAAATGTAGACATGATCTGTATATTAAAAATTATAAATGCTAATGAAAGAAATAAATAGAACCCAAAGAAATTGGAAGATATATCATTTTTACGGATTGAAACACTAACATAATTCCATTGTCAACCCCAAATTGAACTACAGATCTAACACATTTGTAAACAAAATCACAGGTTAAATCTTTATAGACTTCCACAAGCTAATTTTGAAATTTGGATATGGGCTAAAGGAACTAGTATACCCAAAACAATTCTGAAAAAGGAAAATCAAGTTGGAAGAATTAGTTCACCTGGCTTTCAGACTTACTATATAGCTATAATAATCAAGGTGGTATAGTATTGGTGAACAGCGATCACACTCATGAATGGAATAGGATAGAATGTTTATTAATAGACCCATACTTTATTAGGAAGAATACCCTTTGGCTATGTTTTTAATTTTAAGGATATTTGCATATAAAGACAAAAAAGAATAATAAGATAAGAAAATCAATAAAGGAAAAGCCTGTAATCTTCATTTTTTTCTGAGTATTTCATTGGAGACAGTTCTCTAATTTTATAACTTTGGTAAAATTACATAGTAAAAAATATTGTGATAGCCTTGGCAAATATTAATCTGAAGTAATATGAAATTTATTTTTGTCAAAAAGAAAACACTTGAACACAAGTTTCAGTCAGCTCATAGGATGACTTCATAATACATTTACTCTTGAAAGACTTTGTTCTAGAATATTTTTGATGCATAAAGAAGTATATATACATCTGTATAAATTAATCATCCAGGCTTTCCCGTTTCAGTAGTCTTTTTCCATGCTTAGTTTAAGAAAATGATAGATCGTTAGTTTTTTTAAATGCCACATAGCAGCAAGTCTATAAGAAAAACAACAGGTCTGTAGTTAGAGACAAGAAGCATATGTTGAATTAAGGACAATTATTAAACTGAATAAACGGTTGCACATTTATAGCTATTCTTGTATTTCAACACTACTACAGTCTTATAGTTCATTTTATTAATTCTGACTTGATGAATTCTGACTTACATGATGGATTATGTCCAATAGCACATCTCAAAAGTGTATATGTTAATTTAGTAAAAACAGAAAAAATTAAAGAAAAAATAGACCCATGCACATACAACCAATTGCTTTTTGACAGAGGTACAAAGGCAATTCAGCAAAGAAAGGCAAGCTAACCCCAACCCTAACCCTGACCTACTAAATTTTGTTACAACCTTTGGACAATTATACCTACTGACACACACACAAAACTTTAACCTAAACTTTACAAATTATAAAACGAGTTAACCCAAAACAGATCATATGCTTAAATGTTAAAATAAAAACTATCAAACTTTTAGAAGAAAGTATCATCCTACCTGGGGTAAAAATTGCAAGAGATCCCACCAAAAGCACAATCCGTGACAAATAGTGAGAAATTGGATTTGACAAAAATTAAAGCTGCTTACTCTGTGAAATGCTTTTTGAGAAAATCAAAAGAGTATAGCTGAGGAGAAAATATATGCAAATTGCCTATTTGACAAGTGTCTCAGAATAAATAAATTTGAAAAAGTCTCAAAGGCAATAGTAAGCAAACAAACAACTGAATTTTAAAATAAGCAAGAGTGTTGAATAGTCTCATCATCAAAGAAGACAGATGAATGATAAATAGCTACATGAAAAGATGTTCAACATCACTGCATGCAGTTCAAGACCACAGTAAGTCGCCACCACACACCTGCTAGAATGGCAAATATATAAAATGCTGAAAACACCACTGGTGCAGATGTGACCAATGAAGCTTTTCCATACTGCAAATGTGAAGTGATACAGCCCCTCCAGAAAACAGCTTGACAGAGCTGATGTGGCTAGACTTGTACTTACATGGCCATCCTGCTCTGTTTAATCTAGAGAGATGGAAACTTTCACACACAACTCTATACATGAATATCACACATTGTACTCATAAGTGCCTCAAACTGGAACAACCTTAATATTCCTCAATAGGTCAGTAGATAAAGTAATAATCCATACGATAGAAAGCCACACAACAACATAAAGGAATAAACCGTCGTTTATGCTAAGGGCTGTAAGTGACCTCAGAGGCATTACCTAAGTGGAGAAGCTGGTTTCCAAAGGCTCAGACGCCCTGGGTGATGCCCTGGAGAGCAGGGCAGTGCCCCCCGGGGCTGAGGGGTGGGGCGAGGGCTGCAGTGATTGCTGGGGGCTGAGGGGACGCACCTGTCCTGATGCCGGACCCGCTCGGCGCCCTGCCTGTGGAGGCAGTTACATCAGTCTGTACACATTTTATAATTCATAGAGCTGTACTCACAATATAATTCAATTTTACTGTATGTTAGCTTTTAGAAATAAAACGTAAAAAAAACTTTTCCTAAAACAATTGCTGTTCTACTCTCTCCCACTCAGGGTTTCTGGGTAACAGTCATCAGTTGTGTTCCGAGTCCTGTTTGTGAGTAAATTGCTACTTAACATTTTTATGGAGGCTCGTGGAAAAACTAGAGTAAGAATTTCACATAAAGTGATACAAAGCAATATAAAATCCATACTCCCCGAACGGAGGTCAGGCATTCTGAATGAGCAGGGTCTGAGATAATGAGATTTGGCTGTGCTTAATGAAACACCTACTGCAGACTGGAATCTTACTTAGTTCTTCTAATGCTCTAATGCCCACATTGGGTTCTCACTCAGGCACCAGGCAGCTCATCTTTACATCAAGTAACCCGGCTGATTGGTGAGGGGCTCCCCCTCCAGCAGCGGCTGCCCCTGCAGCTCCTGGCTCTTTGTCAGAACGCTAGACATTTGTCCTATTTGTCAGACAGTTAATCAGCGCAGAGGAGTCCAGAGAGGCTGGGAGAGAGTCCCCGCTGGAGAATCTCAGAAGGAAAGCCTGCCCAGCTACCTCTATCTGGGGTGAGTCTTTTCCCTGTGCTTGGTCCCCTGGTGCTTGGCCGGAGTCCTCAGGAGGTGGACAGTCCTCCGGCTGAGCTCTCCACTTCATCACCACCGCCTCCCTTGACACCTGCTCTCTCACTTTTTCTGCCCCTGCTCCCCTCAACAGCCCCTGAGTCCCTTTGCAGGTGTTTGCCATCCCCTCCAAAATACGCGCGCACCTCCCCCTGATTCCTTGTCCTGAATCAAGTTCTGAGGAAGGACGATGAAGCAGGTGAGGGGGAACCTCAGAGCAAACAGCGCTTTCCTAGAACTCGGGAGGGGCAGGCGAGGAGGAGACCTCTGCAGTCCATGGCCAGGCCGTTCTACAGATGAGGGAACCTTCACTGTTCTGTGGACTCTGTGCTACCAAGTTCTTAATTCTCGTCATGCCAACAATAGGCTGATGAAGGCCAAGATTTGGGACCAACCTGGCCTGTGCCAAATGCATCTGTGACAACAATCCAAATAACATTCCCACTGTTGACAAGGGCTCATTCATGCCAAGTTCTCCACATGGGGTCAGGGTTTTCCTTAACATGAATACATGAGTGGGGCAATGTTAGCTGACGTCAGTGGCCTGCAGATATCCAACACGCTGTTTGACAGTAATGACATGGTTTCAAGTTTAGGTGAAGTTCTGGACTACGTTTCAAGCTCTACTCTCATTTTCTCTCTCCGAATACCTCTGACCTGCCTCATTGTCTCTGTTCTCAAATGTCTCACTTTTTGCCTGCTGCCCCGTATCTTCCCTTTCCCCATTTTTTCCACCCTGTCTGTGTCCACACCCATCCTCTCTTCCCTCCCCTGATGCAGTGCTTCTTACTCAGGGCACAGCACCTGGCAGGGGCTCCTGGAAGCTGAGGGTGTGGCTGTGGCCGTGCTGGGCAGCGTAGGACAGGTGGCAGCATTAACTGGGCAGGGCTCGGACATCCCCATGTGAGGTTGTCACTTGTGTCCCATACAGAAGTTGTGTCGCAAGACACCGTATAGGTGAACGCGTGCTTATAGTTACCCCTGCATAGGCCAATACTCTGCTTTCCAGATAGACATGAAATTTTGTGTACACTTTAAAGCAACTGAATTTTCCATGAATGTAAATACTATAAAAATTGAGGGAAGATTGTACTTGGTCATATTGCAAATTTTAACAGCAATTTGTCTCTCCATTTCAGAACAAAACCACCCCACTGACAGAAATGCCTCTGAAACACTCAGCTGCCCATAAGAACAGGCATGTCCAGTGTGGGGGGTCACCCAGCCCTCCTGGCTGTGCCAGTGGAAAACACAGGGTCTGCATTTACCAAATCCTGCCCCCAGGCCTCTCCTTTGTCAGACATCATACCAGCATTTCCCAGCCTCCCCCCAGTCAATTGAACTCACCAGAAAGTTATTATTTCATGTTATCTCATTATGAATTATTTTCTTGTTACTTTCCATTGTTTTACAGTTATGTAATTATGTTGTATGTTTGATATTTGCTTCGACGTCCATTATGCTGTCTGCAATTTCATTTCAAATGGAGTATTACACAGTATTTATTATCAAAGTAGGATGTCAGTCTAGACAGAGTCATACATACAGACCCAACACCTGCCTCTCCGTGTTTCTCCTGTGGTGGTTCCATGGCTTGTCCAGCTGTTACCTAAAGTTAGACTGATCATTGGTACAGTTAGCAAGTAAGTTCCTGTAACACAAGTCTTTAATTTGAAACATAAATATTAAAAACTGTCTTGAAGAAGTAGGGCATGAAGTTGCCACTGCGCAGATGGACATAACGACTTTCTTCCAAGGAGTTTAGTAAGGAACAGGGAAAAGGCAAGTTTAAGCAGATGAACCTGCCCAGCACTACTCTCGCTTGCTGGTTAAGGTCAGGTTGGTGGTGATGAGTCACGTTGATAGTCTGTGCCCTGAACGTGATGTAAAGAGGACGGCACCCCACCCGGAGGTCAGGGCTCGTGAGAAAGAAAACCAGGGGAAGCTCAGCTAAAACACCTGACCCATATTTTTCAAAATTGTCAAGGCCATCAAAACAACAAAGGTCTGAGAAACTGTTAGTCTTGAGGAGACTGAGGAGATATGGCGACAAAATATAATGTGGTATCCTGGATAAAATTCTGGACCAATAAGAACAACAAAAAAAATAGGTTAAAAGTAAGGAAGTCTGAATAAAGTATGAACTTCAAGTTGGTGCTTCAGGGTGATGTGTACCGTGCTAATGGAAGGTGTTAACAACCAAGTTACTAAATGTGAGGACTCCGTGCAATTATTGTGACCAAAATCATGTTAAAATATAAAAGTTTATTAAAAAAAAAAACTAAAAAAAAAAAAAAAGAAGTTAACTGATGACTCCATACTGATCTTCAGAGTTAAAGCATTCTATAATAGACATACTCTTATTTGACAATGTGTATGTTACTTTCTTTGCATTATTATTATTAATATTGCTTAATATTTTGATGCAGTAATCATCTGATTTCTTTTCTGAATGTATTTATCTTCGTTCATTCTTTTCGAGGTTTTTGTTTCTAGTCCTTATCTTAAACACTGTTATTGTTATTAAATGTTAAGCCTTTTTAATTCTGTGAAGGCAAAAAGCAGAAACCTAATAAACACCTGTATATGTAAAAAAAATAAAAAAATAAAAAATAAACCTTTATGGACAGGCGTTGTGGTGGGCGCCTGTAGTCCCAGCTACTTGGGAGGCAGAGGCAGGAGACTCACTTGAGCCCAGGAGTTGGAGGTTGCTGTGAGCTGTGAAGCCACAGTACTCTATTCGGAGTGACAGCTTGAGGCTCTGTCTCAAATAAATAAATAAATAAATAAATAAATAAAACTTTACAGTCCCACTAACAGTGTCAGAGTGTTCCCCTCTCTCCACATCCGTACCAGCATCTGCAATTTTGAGACTTTGTAATCTTATGGAATTAGGTAATATCGCAGGGTGGTTTTGATTTGAATGTCTCTGATGGTTATGGACATGAGTAATTTTTCGCATTTGTTAGCCATTCATCTGTCTTCTGTAGAGAAGGCTCTATTCATGTCTCTTGCCTAGTGATAGATGGGCTTATTAGCTCTTTTTTTGTTGATTAATTTGAGTTCTCTATAAATCCTAGTTATCAAGCCTTTTTCCAATTCATAATACGCAAACACGTTTCCCATTCTGAAGGTTGTCTATTTGCTTTGATTGTTGTGTCATTGGTTGTGCAGTACAGAGAATCCTTAAATAATTGAAATTCGATCTCCCATTTGATCTGGCAATCCCACTACTAGGCATCTACCCAGAAGAGAAAAAATCATTTTATCATAAGGACATTTGCACTAGACTGTTTATCACAGCTCAATTTACAATCACCAATATGTGGAAACAACCTAAGTGTTTCCACCAATCCAGGAATTGATTAACAAGTTGTGGGTTGTGTCTACCATGGAATACTATTCAGCTATTTAACAAGATGGAGACTTCACGTCTTTGGTATTAACCTGGATAGAATTGGAACACATTCTTCTTAGTAAAGTATCACAAGAATGGAGAAGCAAGAATCCAAGGTACTCAATTCTAGTATGAAGCCAGTAGACGGCCTACTATATGCCCACATAAGAGGAAAACTCAAATAAATTCAAGGATACAAGGAGCAGAAACAGGCTGAGGTCTCCAAAGTCTGCATGGACCTTGGGATCAGGCAATAGTCAAGGTCAAATAATTCATCATCAGAGGATTGAGGAACTGTCCAGATAACATGTGATCACTACTTAATACTGTCTTGAGTAAGAAATAAAGATGTTCTTCTGGCTGATGACTTAAAAAAAGAAAAATCTTACCCTTTCTCTGTTTCTGGTCCCTACATTCTGTTCCTCTATATCTGTTCATGGTTAAATCTCAAACCAGTAGAAAACAGAAAACTCTGGGGTTACAACTGCAAAACTCACTTCTACCTTGTCACCATTGCCTCAAATTCCTGTGAAATCTATAACTGCAATGCCTCCCCCCACCTATGTGGACTTATCCTCTGTATTAATCCTGGCTTTTCTCTGAATAAGAACATAATATCTTCTTGTTGGACTCTTGCTATGGCCTCCCACCTGCTGCTCTTGTTTTTATCATTTTTCCACAGCAGACTAATCTTATGAAATATTGATGTGCCACTTCTGCTTTGGAAAAACCTTAATGTCCTCCTGATTCAAGACGCTCCCTGGTCTCCAGCTGATTTTTCCGCCTGCCTGCTCGGCACTGTATGCGGCCGGCACTCACAGGGCTTGTTACGATGCTGCTAGAGCTGTGCTTTCTCACCCTGACATTGTGATTATGATGCTCCTTCTCTCTGGATCTGCACTCGTTCTTGTGCCATACATTCCCCTTTGTTCCCATAAATTGTCATTGCACAATTTCCCTCTATAAAAATAAGCAAACTTTACACTTCTGGCTAAAAGCAGTGCAACTTATTCTATCCTCTGAGTGCTGTGTATTTTTGTCGTCCTTTGACACAGCAATACCCATGTCTCCGCCTCTGTTAAACTATGGCTGCTGAAGCCAGGTTGTCTCTTGGAGTCTCCCGATGCACGTTCTACATAACTGTTGCCTAATAAACAATTATTGTTAAAAAAAAAAAAAAGAACAGACTAATAGGGAAAATATGAATGAATTGAGCCTATTGCTTTATATTCTATCTTTTGATGTATTTTCTCAGACTCTAAAATGAACACGTATTAATTTAAAATTAGAATTGTGCAATAGATCTCTTGCAGACTGGGGTTTACATTATGCAATACATGTCTCTTTAGCTTGAGCCCAGGTTCTGTGCTGGTGGGTGGGAGAGAACAATGGATTAGGAAGGGGGGTTGGGATGAAAAGTCTAACACAATGGCTCCTTGCTCAGAAATAGCAAGAAATAAAATGGGTTGAATATGAATTCTTCTTCACAAAGTTGTGCCAATTATCAATACAGCACATGACCCAGGAATCATTTCTTTTCCAGCAAATAATGGAACGGTGCCCAGCCACTTTGGTCCTCATGGAAATCAAGCAATGTAATTTGATCTTACTATTCAAGTTAATCAATGACAAAAACTATCAAGTCTGTGGCATTGGCATGTCACTAATAGGCTAATATTTATTGAAAACCAAAACAGAGTAACAGAAAAATAGTTAACTCAGTCATGTGGAATGCTATATATATCTAACCTACATCTTAATTTTTTGCCATTAAATAAGCAAAGTGGCACTTTGTCAAGACTTCGGTGGTGTCTCTTAAAATCTTTCTGTAAAAAGCCTGTATTAAAATGCCAAAAAAAGAAAAGTCTAACACACAGTGAAGCATAGTCAGAAAGAGGGTGAATAAAACAGACTCAAAAATGCTCCCAGGGGTACGGCACCTCCGGGGTTCTTCTGCATGAGTCTTATAGAGTTACATTTGCTAGACTCAACTGAAGATGATATATTTGACAGACTGTATTAGAAACGAACTCTTTCTTTATTAAAGTTATTATGAAATTGCAATTCTAAATTACTAGATTTAAAATGTTGTTCATGGATAAACATTCCTTAAATTTTGAAACATTAGACACTAAGGACATGGTCTATCACAGAATACACAGAATTATAACCAGTTTTACTAAAAAATGACTTTGTTGTTACAGTTCAAGACAACCCTGTGTTGTTTGTGTTTTTCCTAACTAGAACAAAATTTTGTAATGGAGATAAAAGTTTTGTAGTCAGTTCTCTTGCTTGAAGACATTCTTTTATAAAACATGAGATTACTAACAAATCATTAAGAAACATCTCAGTTGTAACACTTTTGTACACGTGGTAAGTGGTGTTTAGAATTTCAAATTGAAATATTTCGTTCAAGGAAACAGAAAATGCTCTTGATAGATCCACAAACTCATGCTGGCTCCAGCAAGAATTTTCATGTGATGTGTGAGAAGTTCTCTGACATCTTTGGTGTAAAAAATAAGATACTTTTGCCTGTTTGAGTTCCTACTCCTACGGCAGTTACCCGTTCAATCTTCTGTGCATGGCTTCACACGCCGTGCCTGCAAGGCATGGAGTTCCTGCTAGTGTGGTCATCCAAATCCTGAAACAACCAAGGGGCCTTCCCCTCTGGAGACAGTTCTGCAATCTAAAAGTAAAGGGTAAATACAAAAGAAGTTTGGTTTTTCACCTTAAAATAAAAATCCAGGTGCATGATCACAAATGAATGACATCCTTCTATTTCTCTTCCAAGGATGCACGTGTGTGAGCCCTGCTGATTTTCCATAATTCCATCACACGGAGCTTCCTGAGAACTCCCAAAGTGCACAGGCAAATTCTGAAGGTAGGTGAGGGCGATAGTCATGACTTCTACTCGTGAACTGCTTCCTTCTCTGTGCTACTTGCACTGCCCTAAAATCTCATCTGGAAATTGCACTGAGTTGGCGTTAGGTGAATCTTATATCTCAAATACAACATTCCCCTTCCTTGTTTTTAAAGCATTACATCTGCTATCAAAACAGAAATTGGAGGTATTTCAGGGTGTGGGATTGGATATTGAATAAAAGAATATGGATCCTGCTGCTGTAAGAAAATTGGTATGGTTTCTTTCTTCAAACGGGTGCTCAGAGAGAGTCCTGTTGCTCTACCCCACCCATAACTGCAGGACGGAGGTCGGTTTTGCACTTTTTCTGATAGTCGTCTGCTTCTGGTCTGGGGTGGGAATTAGTGATGGAGACTCTTAGGATCTCAATCTCAGAGGAACCTCAGAAAAGGCAGGCGTGAGTGTGGACTTGCCTGTCATTCCAAGCCGTGGGCCCTGGTAGGGCCTGGGGAGCGTGTGTTTGATGGCAGTGGAATCAGGCTGAGGTGCAAACGTTCAGACGTCTCCCTCCAAACAGCTACCCCAGGTGATGGCTTCATCCCAGACCCATTCCCAGAGTCCTGCCTCATCTTTATAAATTTTTTTCCCCCAAAATCAGCTGATCTGTCTCTCTCTCTCTTTCTCCCCTCTCCTCTCCCTTCCCCTTTCTATTCCTTTTCCTCTCAACTAGTTAGCACCTGGTAACCTCAACTAGTTACCAAAAAATCACACTAAATCCAATTTGCGTGGTGGTAATACCTGAGGGACCAAGTGAAGTGTTGTTAATACTGTACCTCATCCTTGACCGGTAATCATAGCCTCCCAACCACCCAATGGGCAAGTGTAGAGGACAATTTAGTACGTGGACCCAAATGTCCCTTCCAGCTCTCAATGGTGCCCCTGAAGCCATAAAAATGTGGCTGACATAGGTAGACACGTGTCTTTGGTGGGTGTCCCATGTCAAAGAAAGGACAGCACTTTAATGCTCCTGAAAAATTACTAAGACCACAATAGGATGTTGGTGTTAGCTTGGGAGACAAACCAATCCAATGGTGAGAGAAATGCTGCCACTGTCCTTTTCCAGCTGAGAAGGAAGCTATGTTCTGCGTGTCGTCTGGGGAAGCCGGAAGAATCCGGCAGCACTCATCACAGCACTCTGCTCTACACTGCACATTTAGGCTACACCAGAGTTATAAAAGAAATTCTTTCTTCAATAATAATTTAACCATAACTTACATTGTAGGCATAAAAATAACCTGCTCAGAACCAGCAAGAATAGCACATCTCTCTGCAATGGCCTCCAATAGTGAAGACAACTCCAGGCAATTATTTGTGAGCGATTACAGATTCCTCTTCAGGAAGCTGACTTCCAGGACAAGGAGAGTCATTTCAGATAGACGGGCAGATAGACTTGCTCTTCCTCAAGAAAAACTTGAATTTTATTTTGCATCTTCTAGTTCAAGGGCAGATAAGTTTACTTTTCAATTTTTTTAAAATGTCAGATTAATATGAGGGTACAGATGATTATGTTACATTATTTGCGTTTGATAGGCGAAGTCCAAGTTGGAGTAGAGCTCCTCACCCAGGAGGCTTGCCAAATACCCCCACATTGTGCCCATTAGGTGGGAACACACCCGTCCCCTCTCCTTCCCTGCCCTCCCTCCCCCTCCCCCTTCTCCCACTTGAATTTGATTGTGTTTTTCTCTGTTGTGGGCATGTAGTTGCTCATCTACTGCTTTTTTATGAATAGTGAATACACTGAATACTTGCTTTTCCATTTTTAAGATATTTACTAAAGAGAATGTACTTCAACTCCATTCAGGTAAATACAAAAGATGTAAAGTCTCCATCTGTTTTATGGCTGAATAGCATTCCATGGTAGACATATGCCAGTTTATTAATCCATTCATGGGTTGATGGGCACTTGGGTTGCTTCAATATCTTAGCAATTGTGAACTGAGCTGTAATAAAAAATCTGGTGCAAATAATCTCATGGTAAAGTGTCTTCTTTTCTTCTGGGTAAATACGTAGTAATGGGATTGGGGGATCAAATGGAAGGTCAACTTTTAGCTCTTTGAGGATTCTCCATGCTTCCTTCCAATGAGGCTGTATTAGTTGACAGTCCCACCAAAAGTATAAAAGGAAGATAAGTTCATTGATAATGTCTCCCCCAGAGCTGTGCCTTTTTATTTCACTTTAAAGAGGCTTTTTTTTTAAGGCACCCAGTCAATGGTACTTTGCTACGGTGCCCGATCAGACTAATACAATATCATGCACATTTCGTCTGAGAAAGCAAATCCAACAGTGATGTCAGGAACACAGATATGACGTCACCTGCTGGGAAGGCAGAGAGTGTACCTCTCTCAGATTTTCCAAAGACCTTCAGCCCATCTTCAGAATTCCTCCATTCCAGGTTCCCCCACTTCAGGGAAAAATAAAGAGGCCAAAGCTTATGATTAAAACAACTTTAACAGTCATTACTTTCCACAATGGTGGTTTAAGATATATTTCAGTTAAACTGAGAACTTTAAGCATCATGAGAAAAGTAAACTGGCATAGTACTTAACACAGTTACTTATATTAAAGGAAAATTAAAGCTGAATTTATTAAAGATTTAAGATAGAACATTACATTTTAAGCATAGTTTTGAGGGACTGTGCATGAGCTATAAACTCCTGTGGAGAGACCAGGCTGTGGGCAGCCGTGTGACCCCCTTCTGGACTCATACAGAATCTCCCTTTGAGAAATGGAGTGGCAGGTAAGATGGACTTCAATGGCATCTAACAAAAGTTTTATTGTATTATTGTATTTGCTGAATACTTTTTTTAAAGAATGATGTCTAGTTTCTTTTTCTGTCTCAAAATAGAATTCAAGAAACAAGTCTCGAAAAGGTGCCCTGTTCTTTCTCACCGTGCTGGTATTTGGGCCTTGTGGTTTACTCTGGCTGCGTACCTACTTTTAGGCAGAGACACTGTTGAGCTCGTTTTGTCCTTTTTTGAGAAGAAAAGTTTCTGATCGTCACCGTAGTAACTGCATCCCCCAGGCTAAGATGGGGGGCTAGTGATTTTGAGGTAGTGAACTAAGGGGGTTTGCGTTGGCCGATACAGTGGAATATGACTCAGGATTCGATAATGATAATAATGATTGTGTTACTGGTTTATGTATTTAATATGCTTCTTATCATGATTTTAGAGTATACTTCTTCTGATTGTAAAAAAAGAAGGCAACTATAAAACAGTATCAGGCAGGTCCTTCAGGAATGTTCCAGAAGCAGATGTTGCTATAACAGAGGACAGTAGCTCCCCACCTGGTACCACCCTTGACGACTGGACATCTCACCCTTGAAGAGTGGACACCTTGCCCTTGAAGACTGGACGAACCATCCCAGTGGGACGAGACCTGGAGGTGAAGACCATGGTGTTGGCCCTGATCCTGTGTACGCCTGGGCTAATGTGTGTGGCTGGGTCTCAGATTTTAATAAGTTCTTTTTTAAAACAGGAAAAGTAAATCAAGAAATTTTAATTGTAAAAAGGTTATAGAAAAAGGATATTAAAAAAATGTGTTTTTGTACAGCTCTACAATGTGCCCTGCTCTTAAACTGTTACAAAAGTGCCTAAAACTTAGCAAGTTTATAAAGTAAAAGAGATACGGTAAGTTAAGGTTAATTTACTGCTGAAGAAAGAAAACTTTCTTATAAATTTAGTGCAGCTTGAGTGTCCAGTGTTTACAAAGTCCCCTGCACAGGGATTTCCTGGGCCTCACATCCACTCCCCACCCACCTGGCACCCCAGAGCAACTTCCAGTCCCGACACCTCCATTCTTGGTGAGTTCCGCCCTTGTTTTTACCTTCTACACCATGTTTTTAGGTACCTTTTCTATGTTTAGATACGTTCAGATACACAAATACTCCCACAGTACTCAGTACGGTCCCATGCTGTGCAGGTACACCGCCCAGGAGCGTAGGCCCTGCCCTGTGGCCTCTGTGTGGAGGCAGCTCGTCTAGGACGGCGTAAGTGCATCACAGCATTTACACAATAGCAAATAGCCTATGGACACGCGTCTTAGAATGCAGCCCTGTCACTAAGCGACACGTGGCTCTACGCACTCGTCCACAGAACCACTTATTCACAGATGCTCATTTCAAACTCACTGTTCCTTCTCCTTTATAGAATTATTGCTTGTTTTATTTTGCTGAAAAGAATAAGATGAGCACCCATTGTCAAACGGACATTGTAAAGCATTGCTGAAACCAAAAGATCCATGAAATTGGGGGGAACGGTTTTTTCCTCTATTTTTTTACTTTTGCTCACTTTCTACCTCAGTCTAGACTTTGATTTTCTCTTGCCTTTTTCTCCCATCTCTATGGTTAATGTTAGTTTGCTCAGATGTAGAGTCTAAGATGACCTATTTTCGTAGGCCTTCCTGAATGTGTTAGCTT
The DNA here is from genome assembly GCA_963574655.1 of Perodicticus potto. NCBI lineage: Eukaryota > Metazoa > Chordata > Mammalia > Primates > Lorisidae > Perodicticus > Perodicticus potto. Next base: position 28,486 of record CAUYRH010155144.1, read on the forward strand.
TGGGCACAAGTTGATTTGCCCTTGTTCTATCCACAAACTTTTTCCCTATATTTTCAGGCATGCGCATGTGTGTGTTCGCTACCAGGTCTGAAAATCTAACACTTTTGTATTCAAGCTAGTCAACACTCCCCACCAAAAGAGGCCCCAACACGGTTGTCCAGTCCATCGGCACCTCATGATCGTCCTTCTTGGGGTCACATCAGATGTGGCCCTGTGAGCACCTGCAGGTCTGTTCGCTTCTGAGGACGGCCCCTGGCGCGGTGCAGTGGAAACGGTTCATCCATCTCCGGGAAGACTGCTCGTGAGCTTGGCTCATTGCTGTGAGATTGCTTTTTTCTTCTATTGGTTTTCAGAAAGACTTTAAGGTCTGATTTCTTTCCATAGGGTTTGACCCAATATTTTCTCACTTACTTACAAATCAGACAGGACATCTGTGGAGGAAAATCCTGCTCTTGAGCCTGGCACAGCCAAGTTTTGTTCATCTTTGTCCTTCCTGGTACACAACTAAATAAACACACACACACTTGTTATAAAACAAGTCCCAAGAAACAAAAGGGGACATATGTTTGTAAACTCTTGCCAGGGCTTGCCATGGCTTCCACATTCCTGTGGAAAGCAGTGAGGAGCTTTCCAAGCATTTCTTAGTGAATGCCTCACAGTTGTCAGTAAAATTAGACAAATCTGCAAAGAAGTTATCCATTTGTGCCTTCTTTCCTTTTGTTCTTTCTCACAAAAGATGAATCTGTGTATTATAAAGTTGTTTTCAGCTGCAGGTGCCAGAAGACGTGGTTATAAACAGCCTTCTTTCCAACGAGCCTTCATATTCATTACCGCCTGTGGCCAGATATCCAGTGTTGGTGGCTGCAGTGCAGATGAATTCAGGAGCCAGCTGCCCAGCCCCCCTGCTCTGAGTCCTGGCTGGACTGTGTCTTCCTCACGGCCCCCAAAGTGCAGCGGTTCCCAGCACACACGCAGAGCTGCCGGGAAGAGAAGCGTGCCTGGTGGGCAACATTTGATCAAAGACAAGACTCTTTCCTTACAGCTGGTCCACGGACTTCTCATGAACACGGAGCAGGCCGGGTCACTCACAGACCTAATGAGCCCTCTGGCCAGGAAGAGGATGAGTTCCATCCTGTTCATCTCCGTGCGTTCTTCTCCTAGGAGCTAAATGGCGATGGCGTGGGGGTTTTGGAAGGCGATGGGCAATGTTAACAACCGGCTCTATGTGTTGGATCAAATCAACAGGAAAGATCTCTCATGAAAGGTGATTGGTGCCAATACTGCTGAATCCTGCCTCTTGTTTCTTTCCGTTCCAGAACATAGAACTATGACTTGCTCGTTTAATCAATTAGAGTATCTCATAGGGTGTAGAGATACAAATTGAATTGAGGAGGGGAGAGCCGGGAAAAGCATATTCTGAATAAATTTGCTAACATTCCTGTATATCAAGGAACGGCCTTTGCCTGGAAGAGCCAGTTGCTAGCATGTGGCCAGCCCTGCAGACTGATTACCTGACAGACACCGGAGGGAAATCACCTGCCTCCTACCGCGTGAGCTGGTGAATTAAAAGCTTCTTTATCACTCTTAAAAGCAACTCACATTTTTTTCATTGAATACCTAGGCCCAAAGCCAAGCCTACCAGCCTTTCTGACCCAAGCATAATAAATATGAAATAGTCTCATAGATCATAAGACCCAAAGTTTCCCTTCCTTGAAAGGGTCCGTGCCGGGGAGGACGCCAGAGTCCTTGAGTTCCCTCAGGAGCAGGTGTGCTCACAGGCAAAGAGCTGGGGAAATGCCTCCCCAGAAACTCTTGTAGTGATGTGTCTGAGGACAAATGTTGAATTCCACTATAGTCAAGGCAGGGCCTGCGTGGCCCCGATGAAGGCGTCTTCCTACCTCCTGGTCTGAAATACACCATGTCTATGAGCTTGTCGGAGGAAACCCAGCCCTGGGGCTGAGGCTGTGGGACCTCTGGGTGCAGACACACGGGGTTGTTGAGCTTGTCAGAGGAAACCCATCCCTGGAGCTGAGGCTGCGGGGCCTCTGGGTGCAGACACACGGGGTTGTCGAGCTTGTCAGAGGAAACCCATCCCTGGGGCTGAGGCTGTGGGACCTTTGGGTGCAGACACACGGGGTTGTCCAGCTTGTCGGAGGAAACCCAGCCCTGGGGCTGAGCCTGTGGGGCCTCTGGGTGCAGACACACGGGGCGGGTTCTTGAGCTTGTCAGTGTTTGCCCAGCCTGCCCTTTACTGTGCTCAGACAGCCACCACGAGAATGGAGCACCTGTGGCCATCCCTGTGCTTGGTCTTGAAGGACCCAGGTTAGAACTGGGTCCAGATCTCTGGAATATCCCTTCCGTCCTCCTCCCACTTCCCCAGAAGTGAAACTGCCAGTTAAAAAGGAGGGTGGAAAACATGGCACTGAACAGATCATGGACGGGGCGGACGCTTGTTTGCAGAGTGAGCTGAGGGGGAGGCAGAGCCACCGTGCTCTCCCTCGGCAGGGAACGTGCGCATTTGGCGACTCAGATTTTCACTGCGTTATGAACTGCAGAGCATTGCCATGGAAAGGCCACAGGCATTGATTTGGGAGTTACAAATAAATTTTAGCAAGTAGGCAAATTTGCAAACATTGGACAAAGTCCATGACTAATGAGGACACAATGCGTATCGATGAATCTGCTCTCTGCACAGCTCTCTCCACATCTCCATCGGTGTGACGACAGAAAAAGAGAAGAGAAGGGAGAGGTCTCATTCTCTGCTGTTGTCTTCTTTTGCCAAGTTGGAAGAGTAGGAAAACCTTGGCATCTGTAGGAAAGAGGGCGAGCGATGGGGTGACGGGCGGGGGGGTGCAGGTGCAGAGACGCGGACGGGATCATCAACTGTGGCAAATGCTACCACCTGGCAACACCTGCAGAGGAATATAATGATATTTACTGTCCTATTGTTTAAATTCTTTTAAAGTTGACAAGTCATCTAAGAAATACATAATTCAGGCGAAGGTTCCAGAGCTGCAGTGTGTGGAAGGTGGGTGGCCTTTCCTGCTCCCTCCTTTGCATGGCTGCAGCTTGGGCCTTTGGCCTGATCCTGCCCCACTATGGCTTCAGCTTTGGAAGAGCTACAGAAATATCTAGAAGAAGTAAAGGTGTTGCTGGAAAAAGAGTACATAATGCCCTTACAGCTGAAAAATCCAAGATTGAAACAGAAATCAAGAACAAGATCAAGAACAGAAATCACAGAGGAAAGCAGAACCTCTTGACTACCAAAAGCCAGCTGCTGTGGTTGCTCCCATTACAACGGGATATACAGTGAAAATCAGTAATTATGGATGGGACCAGTCAGGTAAGTTTGTGAAAATCTACATTACCTTACCTGGTGTCCATCAAGTTCCCACTGAAAATGTGCAGGTGCATTTCCCAGAGCGGTCATTTGATCTCTTGGTTAAGAATCTAAATGGGAAGAGTTACTGCATAATTGTAAACAATCTTTTGAAACCGATCTCTGTGGAAGGCAGTTCAAAAAAAGTTAAGACTGATACAGTTCTTTTTTTTTTAAACAAGTGAACAGTTTATTAAGAATTAAACAAAGGTATGATGTGATACAGTACAAACAAAACACTCAAGATAGGTATAAGAGTACTACTCACACAAAAAGTTAAATTTCACCTCAAAAAAAAAAATCACAAGACAACAGAGAAAGCAATTTCACTGTTATAAAATAAGATATTTTTTGCAAAGTATTAACTCTGCCCCCCCCCCCCAAAGCCCAACCTCCCAACAAACAAAAAACTATCTGGGAATAGACTGATACAGTTCTTACCGTATGTAGAAAGAAAACAGAAAATACGTGATGGGACTACTTAACGCGGGTTGAAAAAGAATGCAAAGGAAAAGAAAAGCCTTCCTATGACACTGAAACAGATCCCAGTGATGAACTAGGGCCTGATGAATGTCTAAAGAAAATTTATGAAGACGGACATGATATGAAGCGAACCCTTAATAAAGCTTGGGTGGAATCAAGAGAGAACAAGCCAAAGGAGACACTGAATTTTGAGACTTCAAAGTCTTTTTGGGAACTGTGATGTGGATGTATCGATGTTTCCAATAAGGGAATGTTGGTGAGGTGCATATATAAATTTGACAGATAACTATTTACACAACCTCCTTCTAAGTAAAAGCAATGAATTCTCCATTTCCTACTGGAAGACTTATTTAAATAAAATATGCTTATTAAACTTTTCCTGAAAAGAAGGTTTCATCAGTATACTGGTCATTTTCTTGAAGAAAGGGTTATATTGCATTATCATGCGAAATGTAAAAAGCAAGTCCCGCCTAATGAAAATGCTACATCCTGTATATTTGTTCAGCTAAGAAGTAGAAAACTGAAAGTATTTACCTTTGAGTTACTGACATCGGCTCCGACCAATGTAAGAATAAGTAAGAGTAAAATCTGAAATTTTTTGCATAAAATAAAACAAAAGAAATACGTAATTCATATTCAAATTTAAAATATGTTACAGCCTTTTAAATAAAATGTTTATTTGAGAACTCAATCAAGGTTTACACACTGCATATCCTTGTTAGATTCCCCTCCTTTCTTTTGGTGAAGAACGATCCCTTCCCATTTACTTATGTATTAGTTAGTTAGCTAATGAGTTAGTTAGCTAATTGTTTAGTTAGTGAGATAGTTGAGTTGTTTGTCACAGCGTGAACAGTTCTGAAGAGAGCAATCTAGTTGACTTATAGAATTACCACACTGTCCGTATTTCCTGATGGTTTGCTAGAGATTAAATTTAAGCTAATCCATTTTAATAATAGGACATTTTATAGTAAGTATCAGTGTTGGTTATTCCTTCGTGGATCACATGAAAAGGTCCTTTTCTGCCACAGGTGAAACTGAGTTTAATAATTTGGTCGGGATGGGGATGGCAAAGTAAGACAGAGATTTCATTATGTAGCCTCCTAACACCGCAACGTTTAAAACTTAATTTCGGGCCCCTTCTGAGACCTTCCTGGAGTGCTTGTGTCTGCTCTTCCTGCCTTTAACAAGGTCTTTTTACGTCTTTGCTCCGACCTAGCACGTCCATAGATATTCTTAAGTGTCTCCAAGGGTGCAGATACGGAGCTGAGTTTCCTCGGCCTGCAGCTGCTGCGTGCCCTGTGATCCCTCTCCTTCCTTTTAAGCATATATTTTGCACAGGATGGGTCTGCCTGGCATCTTCAGAGACTCAATGCTCACGCACTCAGTGAGCTACGTGATCGGGACCTTGCTGTCACCACCCACTGAAATGCTTTCTGATGTTTGCAGAAGCCCAGTGGAAACGCCTCACTCACTTCATTTGCTTTTCCTGCTGTATTTAATGCTGTTAGCCACTCCCTCATTCTAACTGTCACTGACTGTTTCATTGCAGCAATATCTTTTATTTATTTCTCCCACACTCTCTTTGACTTTCATTTTCAGTCTACTTTTGGAGTCTTTCCCTGTCTGCACCTGCACCCCATGTTTCAATCCCTAAACCTCACTTGGCCTCACTGCATAACTTTTTATCACCATCCACAGCTTCTACAACCATGTGAGTCCCCACAGCGTGTACCTATTACACGTGGCACTGACTTATCCACTAAGGCCAAATGCCACACTTCAGCGGTTACATAATCAGTTGTCTCAGTGCTATTCTGATGTTATGCTTTATTTTTACATGCTGCTTATATATAACTTTGCATTCTTTTGTGAGAACTTTCCCAAGAGAATTTTCCAATTTTTATGTTTAGTCTTTTATTTTAAAATTCACTTTAAAATTAGAATATTTGAATACAGTAGACCCCTCTGTAGCACACTGGTCAGTGCCCGGAGGTGCTGACCATGATGAAGTGCGATGACCTGTACACGTGGGGTGTGTCTGTTCTGTGCACAGTAAGTCAACTTTAGGAGGTGGTCAGCATAGGGAGGTCAACCGTGGAGTCTGTATTGTATGTCATATTTTGTATATCATCCATGAAGTGTCAAGCAACGTGCTAGTCCTTGGTAATGCAATGGTTTCGGCAACCTCTTCTGAGTTCCTGTCCTCAGAACGTAATAATGAGCAGAAGCCAATGGCTGATGCTAAGTTCTGTCAGAGAAACAGTTCCATTTGTAGATGAAGAAGAGGCAGTTGTCTGTAGTGGTTATTTATACATGTGTATTTATATGAATATCTACATAGATACGTCGTGGTTCTGCTTGTCTGATAAATTTATATTACATTACAGGGATTTTGTCCTATGCAGTCATGGATCTGGTCAAGCAGCAGCCCTAAGGCCACCATCTTCATGTCTGATGATGAAGCTGGAAGGTCCCAGGGCAGACAGAGGGTAAGGAAGGTGGCTGTAAATGTATACTATTTGGGGAGCAGAAGAACAAGCTAGTTTACAAGCATGAACTGGAGCCCAAGGACATAAACTGAAATTTGTGTAAATTCTTGCTTATGCCGACTTTGGCTATATGGGTGTTCTGCAGAAACTGAGGCCCTGCATGCAATTGTCCCAGGAGTTAGAAGAAGCTGCAGGAATCTCCAAGGAAAGATGAAGCTGTTGCAAAGCCCAGCCATGGCTCACCTCAGCAGGGAGAGCCAGCAGGCCAGCAACAGCAGCAGTGTGACAACACAGCTATGGCTTTATCTGCATGCTTGAAGTGGTCTCAAAAATCTTCAGTGTGGTTCATGCTAAGGAGTAACATACACGGAAAGGAAAACTGAAAAATGTAGTTCAGCCAAAACCAACATGTGGGTCAGTCAACTGGAATGCAGTATGATAAGCCCTGTGTTTCCAGGGAGCTGGATGTGAGCTGATGCTCCCAGAACAGGGAAACATAACCCTTTCTTAGCATCAGAGGAGGGACTGTGAAATATTTCATCATGCATACATCTGTAAACCAATTTGCTATCATTGAAACTTTAAGTGGGTTCCTTCTCAGGTTAGTAAAGAACTCTATGGCTCAGCACCTGTGGCTCAAGCGGCTAAGGCTCCAGCCACATACACCTGAGCTGGCGGGTTCGAATCCAGCCCAGGTCAGCCAGACAACAATGACGGCTGCAACCAAAAAGTAGCCAGGCGTTGTGGCGGGCACCTGCAGTCCCAGCTACTCAGGAGGCTGACGCAAGAGAATCGCCTAAGCCCAGGAGTTGGAGGTTGCTGTGAGCTGTGTAATGCCACGGCACTCTACTGAGGGTGATAAAGTGAGACTGTCTCTACAAAAAAAAAAAAAGGTACAAAGAGAAAGTGGTCAATTTACTTTGTGTAACATGAAGGCTGGGTATAGTGGCTCACGCCTGTAATTCCAACACTCTGGGAGGCCAAGGTGGGTTGATTGCCTGAGCTCAGGAGTTTGAGCCCAGCCTGAGTAAGAGTAAGACTCCGTCTTTAAAAAAAAGCCGGGCATTGTGGCAGGTACCTATCATCGCAGCTACTTGAGAGGCTGAGGCTAGAGGATCACTTGATCTAAGAATTTGAGGTTGCTGTGAGCTATGATGTCATGACTCTCCACCCACGATGACAAAGTGTCACACACACACAAAAAGAAGGTAAAATGAACAGCGCTAATTCTAGTAGAGAAAGAGTAGCTTAAAAACAAAATGTTATGAAGAAAGAAAGACGTATTTGAAGATCCGTGAGCAATTTAGCAGGGCTGAATGACAGTGCTAATGTCAGGATATCACAGTAGATTAAGACAGAACCCAGGGAATGAATGACTTTCAAAGTCTGTCCCAATCAGCAGAGGCTGCCACAACAAAATACCAGAGACTGGGCAGCTTGAACAGTAGAAATTGATTTTTTCATAGTTCTGGATGCTAAAAGTCCCAGAATGAGCAGGTTCAGTATTATTTTGACACTTCTGGGTTTTTCTGTTTTGTTTTTCTTTTTTGAGACAGAGTCTCACTTTACCACAAGTGCTGTGACATCATTGCTCACAGCAACCTCAAACTCTTGAACTTAAGTGATCCTCTTGCCTCAGCCTTCTAAGTCCCTGGGACTGCATGTGCCCACCACAAGGCCCAGCTATTTTTAGAGACAAGGTCTCGCTCTGTCTCAGGCTGGTCTCAGGCAATCCACCTGCCTCAGCCTCCCAGAGTGCTTGAATTACAGGCATGAGCCACTGTGACCACCCTTGACGCTTCTTTATTTTTGCTGCTAGGCAGCCATTCTCCAGCCATGTGCTCCCACAGCCCCTCCGCGCATGCACAGAGCAGGGGAGGGGGGCCTCTGAGTCTCTTTCTGTGAGGACACAATGCTATCAGACTGGGGCTCCACCAGTATGACTTCATTAACCTCAGTTACCTCCGCACAGGCCCTTTCTACAAATGCAGTCACACTGGGAATTAGGACCGCCAAATAAATACAATTTATCTTTTAGGTGAGGGGAGGGTACAATTAAGTCCATGGCATTCCACTTTTGATTACCCAAAACGTATGTCCTTAAAACATAATGCAAAATACATTTCTCCATCCCAACAGCCCGTAAGGTCTTATTCCAGCATCAACTCTGAAGTCCAAAGTCTCACCTATCACTTAAGTCAGATATAGGTGGCACTGCTTATGCCTGAGTGCAAACAGAAGTCCTCCAAAGACAGCCTCGGAATAGACAAAAAGAAGCAGGCAATTTTTTGAAGTTTGGAGGAAACAGAATTAATACGATTCAGAACCCAGGCGGATCTGAAGAGTGAGGAGAAATGGCGGTCTGCTAGCTCTCCAGCTCTCCAGCTGGGTGAATTACTGCATGCTGTTGCCATTAATGAAACGCAAGGGGAGAACAGGGTGGGATGATAATGGGTTTGATAAGAAGGCACCCTTCACTTTTGCCTTCACTTTACTTACACATTTCCAAATCTAATACTTAGCTAACATCAATTTGCTGCTTACTTTTTATCAGTCCTTCGGGACCCCAGCCCATCCAATTATGGGGACCCTCACGTATATGGGTTCATCACAATCTATAGTCTGAGTCATCGAGAAAATAAATGGCTCCTGAAGACTTTGTCCAGAAGGTAAAATTGTGGAACTGCTCTATTGCCCTAAGCAAAAGGCAGGCTCCTGAAGTTCCATTTACACGGGAAGGCTTGGCCCGTACATTGTTGGGACTGGGCGTCGACCCTGGCTCCTGATCAGTATTTCCATTCAGTCTGCCCTGAAAAAACCTGCCATAACTAGTGAGCTGGACCAAAGCGGGACGGCCTGCCCTCTTTCCTCTGGATCTTCACATTTTCCTGCTAACTCTACTGTTTCAGTCAGGCCCCAATCTCCACTGATCCTTAAATGTGCACACGCTCGTTCCTCCACCAACCTCCTGCTGTCCTGAGGACAAGCGGCACCTCAGACGCCCTCTGTGAATTCCTTCCCTACACACGAAACCATCTATACAGGCTTTCTTTTTTAAAATTATTTTTCGTTTTATATCAGTTGGTAAGAAGGTGCAAACAATTAGGTTACCGTGTTTGTGTCTGCCAGGTAAGGTCTCTGTGTGGCTGTGCCCCACCCAGGAGGTGAGCCACGGACCCTGACGTTATGCCCTTAGGTGGGAGCTCACCGATCCCTTCTTTCCTCTCCTCCCCTCTCCCCCCTCTTTAAATGTGTGTTTTTCTCCTGGATGGGCATGAATTTGTTCATTAAGTGGTTTCATATTAGTATTAAATATATTGGATATTTGCTTTTCCATCCTTCTTATACTTTACTAAGAAGAATGTTCTCTCCATCCATCCAGGTGAATACAAAAGACATAAATTCTCCACCTTTTTATGGCTGAGTAGTATTCCACGGTATACGTCTGCCACAGTTTCTTGATCCATTCATGAGTTGATGGGCACTTGGGTTGTTTGCACAGCTTGGCAATTGTGAATTGAGCTGTGATAAACATTCTAGTTCAAATGTTCCTATGATAAAATGATTTGTTTTCTTTTCCTAATTTGACATAGTTTAAACTTGTTTGGGGCACTGTTGATAGGTAGCTATTATTGTTTTATCAATGTCTACGGTTATGCTGGCACATTTGACTGTTATTTATTTAAATATTTACTTTAAATAAATCCTTGTTTCTAACTCATGAAGGTTCTCCTTTATTTTATTTTTTTTGCAGTTTTTGACTGGGGCTGGGTTTGAACCCATCCCCTCCGGTATATGGGGCTGGCTCCCTACTCCTCTGAGCCACAGGCACCGCCCTAAGTTTCTCCATTTTAACTTAATTGGTGTTTCTCATTTTGCTTTTTCTTAGTCACAAGAAAACTTTTAGATTAGTGAAAAATATGTTAATAGTTTATAGATTAAAAAAACTCTCCATATAGAACATTTCAAATATGATATGAATAGTGGCCAAATATTTTGTTTTTCTTATATTCTTTTACAGCGTGTATATTTTTTAACTTATTGATTTATTCTTACTTGACCTTTAATTGTAGTGTATAAATCATTGCTAATTGAAAATTTATCAAAAATCACTGGCTGGGAGCCATGGCTCATGCCTGTAATCCCAGCACTCTGGGAGGCTGGGGTGGTAGATTGCTTGAGCTCAGAGTTTAAGACCAGCCTGAGCAAGAGTGAGACCCTGTCTTTACTAAAAATACAAAAACTAGCCAGGCATTGTGGTGGGCACCTGTAGTCACAGTTACTCAGAAGAATTGCTTGAGCCCAGGAGTTTGAGGTTGCTGTGAGTTCAGCTGAGGCCAAGGCATTCTAGCCAAGGGAAATAGATTTCATCTCAAAAACAAAGAAAAAAGAAAAAAAAAATGAGATATAACAAAGTGTTAACAAATTATGTTTTAGATTATGGGTGATATTTTTCTCTTTAGTTTTCTGAAGTATTTACACATTCTATAAATGGGTACTGCTCTTTTTGTAACTGAGATAAAAAGCAACGGACTTAACTTCCTTAAATCAGTCATTTGTTAACAAGTCAGGCATGGTGGCTCACGCCTGTAATCCCAGCCCTCTAGGAGACTGAGGCAGTTGGGGACCAGACTGAGCAAGAGTGAGACCTCACCTCTACTAAAAATAGAAAAAAAAGAGCCAGGCATAGTGGTGGGCACAGACACTTGGGAGAAGGAGGCAAGAAGATTGCTTGAGCCCAGGAATTTGAGGTTGCTGTGAATTCTGAAACCATAGCACCTCCACCCAGGGCAAATGAGTGAGACTTTGTCTAAAAAAAAAAAAAATATATATATATATATATATATATATATATATATATATATATATATATATTTATATTAATTTATAAAAAATATCCCAGAAAACAACAAATTTAAACACTGAATCTCTCGGAGATGTGTGTGGGTGGAGGC
>CAUYRH010155145.1:0-23517 GCA_963574655.1 Perodicticus potto
ACAGGCGCCCGCCACAACGCCCGGCCATTTTTTGGTTGCAGCCATCATTGTTGTTTGGCAGGCCCGGGCTGGATTCGAACCTGCCAGCTCAGGTGTACGTGGCTGGCGCCTTAGCCCGTTGAGCCACAGGCGCCGAGCCTCATTTTTTTTTTAAATTGAGACAGAGTCTTACTTTATTGCCCTTGGTAGAGTGCTATGGCATCACAGCTCACAGCAAGCTGAAACTCTTGGGCTCAAGCCATTTTCTTGCCTCAGTCTCCCAAGTATCTGGGACTATAGACACCCGACACAACACCTGGCTATTTCTTTGTTTTAGGAGGCCCGGACTGGGTTTGAACCCACCAGCCCTGGCAGCCCTGGTGTATGTGTCTGGCACCCTACCCACTGAGCGATAGACACCACCTTAATTTACATTTTAAAGAGAGAGAGAGAGAGAGAGAGAGAGAGAGAGAAGGAGTGAACAGGGGAGTTTAACTAGTAAGTACTCTAGTAAGCAGTAGACCAGTTGATATGTGATGATGGCTTAGACTGGTAGGTTTAAGGAAATGGAGAATAGAGAGTAGTGGGTGGATTTGAGCACTATTTCCTAGGTGGTTTGACAGGACTTTATTAATTGAAAATAGAAGGTAATGGAGAAGGGGTCCTCACGAATTAACTCACAGATTTCTGGCTTTACTGGCTGTCTGGCAGGGTTTTTTTTTTTTTTTTGAGGTATTGAAGATTGGGTTAAAAGACCAGGCTTGGGAATATCAATCAATAATTCAGTTTCAGAGACATTAGGTTTGAGAAACGTGAAGTTTGGATTTCATAAAAGTTGTCTGGAGATGAATTGTAACCATAGTGACAATATTTTAAACCATTGGAGCAGATATCATCTAGAGAATGACTATGAAAAGCAAAGTGGGCATGAGAGCAAGCTCTGGGAATTCTGATATCTGAGGGGTTGGGGAGAAGAGGAGGAGTTGGCAGTGGTGGAGGAGACTGAATGGGTAGCAACTAAATGTGAAGTGCACAAATCAGTAGAGCACAGGGTCACAGAAGTCAAGAGAGGAGTGTATTTCAAAGTGCAAGTTGTCAGCTTACAATAGAGTATGATGAGAATTGAAAAGTGATCACTGGATTTGGCAGCATGGAGGTCACTGGCCTTCTCAAGAACAGTTTAAGTGGAGTGCTGGGAGGGCAAGCCAGACTGGAGTAGTTAAGAATCAATGAAGTGGGGAAGTAGAGATAAATGTGTTGAAACAATTCCAACACTTGTATCATATTTGGCTTATATGGCTGTTCCCTACTAGACTGAGTTTTTTGAGGGCCAGAGTGATGTTATAAACATTTATGCTTTTGATCCTTAAGGGCTTCCTATATTTTTTGCTTGTCACTAAGAAAATGTTTTCATATCCTATAGATCAGCTGTTCTCAACCTGTGTTAAAGGGTTGAGGCTTTAGGAAGGTTGAGAACCACTGCTATAGATTGTTTTTTTTTTTTTTTTTTTTTGAGCATGCTTTTCTTCTCTCCCCTTCAGGTCATGAAATGAAGGCTTCATTGTTACCAAAAAGAAGTAGCTAGGTGTGGTGGTACATACCTGTAGTCCAGCTATTTTGTAGGCTAAGGTGGGAGGATCACTTGAGCCCAGGAGTTTGAGACCAGGCTGACAACATAGTGAGACCTTGTCTCCGAAAAACGTACATATCCTTGCATACTTACTATATTCAGTTTATTCTACATTTGCATATTTATTTTCTTCTTAACCTGTATCATTTCTGAAATAAAGTGTAGGAACTAAAAGGGTGTGTTTACATTGTTTCATACCTACAAATGTTCTCTATCCTTTTTAGAATTTTTGTTAATGAACCCTCAGGGAGTTTTTCTGTTGCTTACCACACAGAAAGCCAGTTTTTTTTTTAATTTTAATTTCAGAATATTAAAGGAGTACACATACTTTGGTTTTGTACATTTTCAGTCAAAGTTGTAAGTATGCCGTTCACACAGAATGTATGTGTTTTACCAGTTAGTGAACTAGTGAACCAGTTAGGTAAATTGCGAATTTACCTACTACTCTTCTCCAGTCCCACTTACTTAATTTCTTTTGAGTTTTACTTTCATATGTGTATGTAACTGTTGGTCAGCTAGTTCCAGTTTAGTATTGAGTAAATGGGGTCTTTGTTTTTCCGTTCTTACTATACTTCACTTAGGAGAATGATCTTTGGTTCTATCCAGGTTGTTAGCAAAGATACAAGATCCCCATCTTTTTTATAGCTGAATAGTATTCCATGGGATACATATACCACAATTTATTAATCCATTCATGTATTGACGGACATTGGGTTGTCTCCACATCTTTGCAGGTGTGAATTGTGCTCCTGTAAACATAGAGTGCAAGTGTTTTTTGTTTGTTTGTTTGTTTTTGCAGGTTTTGGCTGGGGCTGGGTTTGAACCTACCACCTCTGGCCCTACTCCTTTGAGCCACAGTTGCTGCCTTGTTCATTTGTTTTATAAAATGTCTTTTTTTACTTTGGGTAAATACCTAGTAGTGGGATTGTTGGATTGAAAGGTAGGTCTTTTTTTAGTTCTTGAAAGTATCTCCATTCTGCTTTCCATAGAGGTCATACTAGTTTGCAGTCCCACTAACAGTGAATGAGTATTCCTCAGAGAGCCAATTCCTCAGAGTGAGGACTGTCAAAGAAGAAAGGATTTATTGTGGAAGATGCATCAATCCAGAGGTGGTAGGAATAGATTACCTCAAATGTACACTCTCCAACCAGTGGAGTCAGGGTTTTTTCTGGAGGTAAGATGAATAATGCCTGAAGTGAGTGAGCACCATTATATGTTTGGGACAGAGTGCAGGGCACTCAAGTGCATTGAGAAATCATGCTAGTACATACATACCATGATCAAAACTTGGCAGATACATCCCTCCCAAGGCAGAGATTTTAGTAGTATTATGAAATAGGGATTAACTTTGATCATTCTTTTATCCTGTGCACAGGCGGGATGTGGGGAGTAGGCTGCTCAATGGGTCCTTGGGCACAGTCTGTGGTGAGGTGTTGATTATCTTATCTTTTCTGGACAAACAAGTGCTGTAAGACTCTGTAGTTGTCTTGTGGCTGCAGAAGGTTCCATCATTTCTGGGCAAGAAACTCAAAAGGGACTGTATCAGTGCAACAGAAAGTTTCAGAGTTCTGGTCAGCAAATCTTACTGACCTGGGAACTTAAAACATAAGAGAACTATTAAAAAACTATACAAAGAAGATTTCTTGCTTATGGAACCTGTTACATTTTGTCAGATTCTTTTTTTTGTATTTTAACTTTTTTTCTATATAGCCTCCATGGAAACACTGATTAAGCATATTTAGTAACACCATCACTGGTGTTTCTCAAAGCTGGTTTTTAAGTCTTGAGCTTGTTAGTTTCTCCATTATGAGTATAATCTCCTGAGTTCTTCCCATCTTACTCTTTTCCTTTTTGTGTTTCTTGACCTTACACATTTTTTTTTGGGCAGTTTTTGGCCAGGGCTGAGTTTGATCCTGCCACCTCCAGTATGAGGGCCCGGAGCCCTACTCCTTGAGCCACAGGCACTACCCATTGACCTTACAAATTTTTGTGCTCTACAAACATTTTACAGTGCTTGAGGTTCCAAGAGAGACATGCCTTGTAGATTCATCTGGTTAATATGCACTCATTATTCTAAGCCAGGGCTTCTGTCCTAATCCTTTATCTGCTTTCCTTCTCCAGTGAGCAGATAAGGAAGCTGAGAAAATTTTAGCACCTGCTTTTTATCTTTTACCTTTATACTCCAGAGCATATCCACACCTAAGAAGTCACCTACATTGCTTATATCCCCAGGGACACAGGGACTTTCAAAGTAGAAGGCTTTATCACTGCCATATTGAAAGAATACACAGATGAGAGAATTACTGCTTTTAGGTCTCATAATTTATAATTTTTTCAGTCTGCCTATTTAGACTCAGAGAAGCATCAGCTTGCAGGGTTGAAATAATTCATAAAATTAAAAGAGGAAAGGAGCCAAGGAGCTCAGTTGTAGTTTGGAAAGCTGAGTTTAAGATAGGTATAGGCAGACAATTCAAGACTGAGTTGAGGATGTCAGGTCCTTTCTGTTTGGATGTTGACTACCTTAATTACTCCTTCATCATCCTTGATGCTGTTAAACTGGTTGATTTTGAAATAGAATGCATTGCTGTGGTAACAGAGTTAGTAGTTGTTCTGCTCTGATGGTTAGTGTCAAACAATCTGGGCATTAACAATACATTGCTTGGTGCAGCCACTCCTTTGCTAGACTTTGAGGCCTCTGGTATGTGGCATAGTGTCTGAACATCAAGGAAATGAATCTAATACATAAAAACATGTTTCAGAGATGCTAATGTTCATCTGTTCTGCCTTGGTACCAGAAGTGAATCCCTAATCCTTCACATATTTTATTTTCCTAGATCTTTTTCACCATCTTTACGTCTACTTGCACATTAGTACAAATCATTGTCATGTGGTATCTGGGCCACTTCAGTAGCTTTCCAGTGCATCTTCTTTCTTCCATTTGTGCGCTGCTAAGGTACATCTTTCAAACAATAGTCAGAACTGTCTTCTAAGAAATGCAGATCAGATCATATCACTAGTCTACCCTGGTTTTCCAGTGGCTTCTCAGTATCTTCCTCTTATTTTTCAAATTTATGTTCCAGTTCCTGAATTAGGAGAGCGGATGTTGTGATACTGAGGGAGTCTTTTATAAAGTACTTCTACTTCATCCCCTACTCTCTCCAAAACAAAACATCACACAGAAAAAAAAAATGTATTTGGACAAACACCATTAGCAGCAGGTAGAAATGCTTCAAAAGAGATGACTTTTAAGAACCTAAATTCAGGCTCGGCGCCTGTGGCTCAACAGGCTAAGGCGCCAGCCACGTACACCTGAGGTGGCGGGTTCGAATCCAGCTGGGCCCGCCAAACAACAATGACGGCTGCAACCAAAAAATGGCCGGGCGTTGTGGCCGGCGCCTGTAGTCCCAGCTACTTGGGAGGCGGAGGCAGAAGACTCGCTTGAGCCCAGGAATTGGAGGTTGCTGTGAGCTGTAATGCCACGGCACTCTATCCAGGCTGACAGCTTGAGGCTCTGTCTCAAAAAAAAAAAAAAGAACCTAGATTCAACAAAAACCTTTAGCTGGGTGTGGTGGTGCATGCCTGTAATTTCAGTTATTCAGGAGGCAGCATTGCAAGACCCTGTCTCAAAAATCGCTTAAAGGTTAATATATCTTTTTAACCCTCTCATCTAATCCTAGAAGGCCTTCTAGTATGCTTGCATAATATATAATGGAGCCATCTACTGAGGTTGTCTCTAGGTCTGAGGGAAGAAATGAAGAGATTTCTAAATTCTTTTAGCTTCCCCACTCAAAATGGAGGAAGCTAACAAGGATACATACCTACATACATATTACCCAGGCCAGGAGATTGATGATCTACCATAATATTTAAGAGAATAGATGGTGGAGGGGGCAGGGAGGAAGAGCAGTTGATTAATAGGTACAAAAATACAGTTAGAAGGCATAAGACCTAGTGTCTGATAATTTAGTAAGGTGACCATAGTTAATAATCTATTGTATATTTTGAAATAGCTAAAATAATTCAAATGTTCCCAACATAATGATAAATGTAGTGATAAGTATCCCAATTACCCTGAATCAATTAATATTTTGATATCACATGTAGCCTGAAAATATTTATATCTCTTATGTATCAATTTAAAAAATGACTATAGATAGGCCTTGAAGTCAGACTGCCTGTTTGAGTCCCAGCTCTATTACTTACTGGCTTTGTAATCTTGTTTAAACCTAAGACTCAGTCTTCTTATGTTTTGGTAGAGATTAAGTGAGCAAATAAGAGATTAAGTGGCTTTTAGTGTGTTTTCAAAAATGTTAGTTGTAGTTATTTTTCTCATGGACCTTGCTGTCATCTCTGTAATCCTATTGCCATTCAAAGGAATGTCTTATATTTATTTGTCTTGCAGCATATATATTGTAACTTTCTATTTCTACATTTGTTTTCTCACAAACTTTAAGAGATCCATTTTTAAATTAATTAATTTGCGGAGACAGGTTCATACTCTGTTGCCCAGGATAGACTACAGTGGTGTCTCCATAGCTCATTGCAACCTCATACACCTGGTCTCAAGTAACCCTCCTGCCTCAGCTTCCTGAGAAGCTAGGGACCACAGGCACATGCTACTACACCCAGCTAAATTTTTTATTTTTTTGTAGAGATGGGGGTTTCACTCTTGCTCAGGCTGGTATTGAACTCCTGACCTCAAGCAATCCACCTGTCTCAGCCTCCCAGAGTGATAGCATTATAGCCATGAGCCACCACACCTGGCGTAAGAGACCCATTTTAAAATTTGTATTCTACTTTTGCCTAGTATACTTGGCATATAATATACATTTGGGCAAATCCAAATAAAGAGTAATGTTTGAGTTCCAAAGAACTTCTAAAATATAAGCAACTTTAATGCTGCTTTCTAAGATCTAGTGGGAAATAAAAGGATATCTTTGACCCAGTGTGAAAAAGCTGACGATTATCAACTTTTTGCTATTGTGTCTTCATTGACAAAAGAAGAATTCTTTTGACAGCCTTTAGTCCCCAAAGGACCTTGGTTCTTCCAATACACTTTCATTGTCTCAAGCTATCCCAGAGCCCAGAGAAATGACTTTTTTTTTTTTTTAAAGAGACGAGGGCTTCCTGTGTCACTCAGGCTGTTCTTGAACTCCTGGGCTGAAGCAATCGTCTTGCCTCAGCCTCCTGAGTAGCTGGGATTACAGACATGAATCAGCCAATGTGCCTAGTGAGAGGTGGCTATTGCCTGATCCTTTTGTTTTATGGGGCCAACTAGATGTGGCTCTGACTCTTGAATATGTCCAGACATTCCAGTCCTGGGCACAGATTATCCATTGATCTTAAAAAATTTAGAAGCAAGGGTGGTGCCTGTGGCTCAGTGAGTAGAGAACTGGCCCCATATACCGAGGGTGGCAGGTTCAAACCCGCCTCAGCCAAACTGCAACAAAAAATAGCTGGGTGTTGTGGCAGGCACCTGTAGTCCCAGCTACTTGGGAGACTGAGGCAAGAGAATCGCCTAAACCCAAGAGCTGGAGTTTGCTCTGAGCTCTGATGCCACAGCACTCTATTGAGGGCGACAAAGTGAGACTCTGTCTCTAAAAAAAAAAAAAAAGAAATTTGGAAGCAAAAAGCTAATTACAAATTTATGTTTTAATCGTAGCATTGGCATCTAAATTTGAAACTGCCTTGTTGTAGAGTAGAACCTTCAGAGTTGACCACCTCTCTACACTGACCACCTCCTTAAGGCGACCTAATTTTCATGGACCGGACACATACTCATTGTACAGTAGGCCTAGTTCCTTATGTTGACCACTTCTGTATGTTGACCAGTTTGTTACAGTCCCTTGGGTGGTCAATTTACAGAGGTTCTGCTGTAATTAGATTGCATCAACCAAACTTATACATGAGGTACATAGATTTTTTTAATTATGTGAGGAATTTAGTCTGGTTCCTAAAGAAAGTCTTCTTGCAAAGAGATATTTATGGTATTTGGGGAGAGTATTATAGGTTCCAAAAAAGGAATTTTCTCAGGGATCCCTTACCAAGATTACTTCTTCGAAATTCTTTGAGTGCGATTTGATTAATAAAAAAATAAATCTTCTCCTTAAAGAGCTTTTGCCTATTATAGGAGTTAATATTTTGATATAAATATTAATAATTGTTAGGAGTTAGGAACCCAGAGGTACACATAAACTGGTGTGGGAATTTAGAGCAGAGAGACAGTAGTTTTGACAGTATTTGGAAAAAAGGGGAGTTTATAGAAGAGATAATTTTCAGGTTTACTGATAAAGAATGACTAATATTTTGAACATTTGGAAATGAAATATATTGTGAATGTGCCAACTATTCATGTATTTTCTTTTTCAAATAGCCTGCCTTTTTGCCATTTTTTGCTAACACTGTTAATAATCATCATAATAGCTAACATTGACTTCCTGCTATATGCCAGCATCTGTTCTAAGTGTTTTACATTTATTAACTTACTTAATTCTCATATATTTATTATCTATATTTTAAAGGAAATAAGTTGTGAATCCCAGCTAGATTAAGTAATTAACTTGCTCAAGAGCATACAGTTAGTAAGTGGAGTAGCTTGGATTCCAACCTTTGAAGTCAGGCTTTAGGCCAAGGACAACTGACTACTAAGCTAAATGTCTTTTTGTATGATTTCTTTTTCCTTTTTTTTTTTTTTTTTTTTGAGACAGAGTCTCACTATGTCGCCCTTGGTAGAGTGCCGTGGTGTCACAGCTCACAGTAACCTCAAACTCTTGGGCTTAAACTATTCTCTTGCCTCAGCCTCCCAAGTAGCTGGGACTACAGGTGCCTGCCACAATGCCCAGCTATTTTTTGGTTGCCGTTGTCATTGTTGTTTAGCTGACCCGGGCCAGGTTTGAACCTGCCAGCCCTGGTGTATGTGGCTGGTGCCCTACTCACTGAGCCACGGGAGCCGAGCCTATATGATCTTTTTTTTCTACTTTGTTCTTTCTTGCCAGATGTTGCCTTTTTTCCCTTTTACATTTTTCTTATTTTTTTATTGAGACAGTCTCACTTTGTGGTCCTCAGTAGAGTGCTGTAGCATCATAGCTCACAGCAACCTCCAATTCTTGGACTTAAGTGATTCTCTTGCCTCAGCCTCCCAAGTAGCTGGGACTACAGGCATCTGCCATAATGCCCAGCTCTTTTTTTTTTTTTTTTTTTTTTGCCGTTTTTGGCCTGGGATGGGTTTGAACCTGCCACTTCCAGTATATGGGGCCAGTGACCTACTCCTTTGAGCCATAGGCAGTGCCCCGGGCTTTTTTTTTTTTTTTTTTGTAGAGACAGGGTCTCACTCTGGCTCAGGCTGGTCTCAGACCTCTGAGCTCAGGGCAATCCACCCGCCTTGGCCTTCCCAGAGTGCTAGGGTTACAGGTGTGAGCCAGCATGCCTGGTGTCCCTTTTACATTTTTATCAAAGTTATGCATGCATATAGTTTAAAGAGTCCAGTAACTATTGTAAGTTTTGTTAAGACAAACAGCCGTCCTACCTCTGAGGATAAATGCAGATATAAAAATAACTGCCAAACAGGTAGCCTAGCACCATAAAAACCAAATCAACTAGGTGTCCTAAGAATAGCAGGAATCAGGTCATCAGAGAGAGTACAGTCAATTTAGTTTGGGGACTAAAAGGTTGTTCAGGATCAGATGCAATTCTAATAAACAGGCTATCTTTTTATCCCTTTAGCTTCAGGAGTTGGTCAACATGGAGCAGAACTATTATAAGTGTTCTGTTTTTCTCTCTGATTTTTTTTCATCTTTTGCTCACACTCCTAACTCTTAGACTTGTCCATGAGATTCACATTGCTCTCCCTTAGTAATCTGCTGATTGATTTGCACTGCCTAAGTCCCTTATATGTTTCCTTTTGGCTTTGTTTTTCTTTCACAGCGCTTGTTGAGCTAGTGATCAACTACCCGTAGGTCTATTGATCATCCTCAATTTAATTAAATGGGGACAAGATTCTGGGTCATGCTATAGCTATTGCTACTTAAATACAGAAGGATTCCATTGGGCTGCTTTCTTTTAGCTCGGGGCTAATAATATGGTATTTATTTTGGCAGGGCACCCGAAGCATAACAGACTCTTTTCAGGTGTAAATGCGATTGTCTGGATATGGAATTCCTGGGTTGGAACCTTTTGTCATTAGGTGAATGTAGATAGATGATGCTTTTCACTAGAATATTTTTATAAACTGACCCCTTCTTTTTTCATTAGATGAATGTAGATAGATGGTACTTTTTACTAGAATGTTTTTATTTACCGACTCCTTTTTTCATTAGATGAATGTACATAGATGATGCTTTTCACTTGAATATTTTTATGTACCGACCCCTTCCTTTTTCATTACTCTTATCCAATATCCTTTGAGCTCTTTCAGTTTGCAAATGTGGGTCTTTCTTTGTCTGAAGAAAACTTTCTTTTATGTTTGATTATTCTATCCCATTTGTTCCTGTGTCATTTTCAGGAATTCCAGTTATCTATGTGTTATATCTCTGCTACTGCTTTATATCTCCATTCTCTTTCCATTTTAAATTTATTTTAAGGTCTTTTTTTCTTATTCTTAGGGAATTTCTTAATTTTTTCCCTTTAAATCATCACTTCAGTGTTCATTGAAGTTGAACCTTCTATTATGGCTTCTGGTGCATTTTTATAATTTTTCTCATGTTTAACTTAATATCCTTACTTCAGTGCACTTCCTTTTAATTTTATTTTCCTCTCAACAGGCTTCCTTATTATTTTAGTCTTTTGTTTTACATTTCATCTTTTGCTTCTGTGACCCCCTACTCCTCTTTTTTTTTTTTTTTTTTTTTGAGACAGAGCCTCAAGCTGTCACCCTGGATAGAGTTGTCACAGCTCACAGCAACCTCCAATTCCTGGGGTCAAGTGAGTCTCCTGCCTCTGCCTCCCAAGTAGCTGGGACTACAGGCGCCCGCCACAACACCCGGCCATTTTCTGGTTGTAGCCGTCATTGTTGTTTGGCGGGCCCCGGCTGGATTCAAACTGCCAGCTCAGGTGTACGTGGCCGGCGCCCTAGTCTGCTGAGCCACAGGCGCCGAACCCCCTACTCCTCTTTTAAATTTAGAAGTTGTGAAACAAATACTGATTATTATTTTTTTCTTTTGAGGCAGACTCTTGCTTTGTCATCCGGGTGAGTGCAATGGCATCATCATAGCTCACTATAACCTCAAACTTCTGGGCTCAAGTGATCCTCCTGCCTCAGCCTCCTGAGTGGCTGGGATTACAGGCATGTGCCACTATGCTCTGCTATTTTTTTCCTATTTTTTATGGGGATGGAGTCTTGCTGTTGCTCAAGCTGATCTAGAACTCCTGGCTTTGAGTAACCCTCCCACCTCAGCCTCCCAGAGTGGTAGGATTGAAGGTGTGAGCACCGCATCTGGCCTAAAATTTTTTAATACATAATTTTAAGTATTTTTTATCTTTAAAAATTTTTTTTATTAGATCATAACTGTGTACATGCAATGTTGTTCTTGCATTGTTTTAGAATTATTTCAACACAATTTAATTTTTTTTAAACTTTACTTCTTTAATTTGAAAAATTAGAGGTTACACGTATTTTGTTTACGTACTTTGTTTTCTGCACCAGTTGAGTCAAAGTTATAAGTATGCCTCCTACCCAGAGAGTGTGCACCATACCAAATAAGTATGAATTTACCCACCCCCTTTCCCAGGTTGATTTTCTTCATTTTGTTTTATTTTTATTTTTTGAGACAGAGTTTCGCTATGTTGCCCTCGGTAGAGTCCTGTGGCGTCACAGCTCACAGCAACCTCAAACTCTTGGGCGAAAGGGATTATCTTGCCTCAGCCTCCCGAATAGCTTGGGACTACAGGCCCATGCCACAACACCTGGCTATTTTTTGGTTGCAGTTATCATTGTTGTTTAGCAGGCCTGGGCTGGGCTCTAACTCGCCAGCCTCAGTGTATGTGGCTGGCACCTACTCACTGAGCTACGGCACTGAGCCTCTCAGTTTGATTTTCATTGATGTTTACTTCCATATGTTCACTTAAATGTTGATTGATCAGTTCCAACTTGATATTTAGTACATGTACTTGTTTCTCCATTCCCATGCAGTTTCACTTAGAAGAATGGTTTCCAGTTCCATCCAGGTTGTCATGAAAGATACTAGATTGTCATTTTTCTCTATGCCTAAGTAATACACCATGGTGTGCATTTACCGCATTTTATTAACCCTTTTTTTATATTGGTGGGCACTTGGGTTGTTTCCTTGTCTTTGAGATTATGAATTGTGCTGCTATAAACATTCAAATGCAGCTAGACGCTATGTCTCATGCCTGTAATCTTAGCACTCTAGGAGACTGAGGCAGGTAGATTGCTTGAGCTCAGGAGTTCGAGACCAGCCTGAACAATAATGAGCCCTTGTCTATACTAAAAATAGAAAAACTGAGAGGCAAGAGGATGGCTTGAGCCCTAGAACTTGAGGTTGCTGTGAGCTATAATGCTATAGCATTCTAGTCAGGGCACCAGAGTGAGACTCTGTCTCAAAAAAAAAAAAAAAGGGTGGTGCCTGTGGCTCAAAGGAGTAGGGTGTTGGCCCTATATGCTGGAGGTGGCCGGTTCAAACCGAGCCCGGGCTGAAACCTGCAAAAAAAGAAATTCAAGTGCAGGTGTCCATTTTATAAAATAATCTTTCTTCTTTTGGGTATATACCCAGCTGTGGGATTGCGGGAACAGCTGGTAGGTCTACTTTACGTTCTTTGACATGTCTCTATATGATTTTCCATAGAGGTTGTACTAGTTTGCAGTCCCACCAACACTATGTAAGAGTTCCTTTTCTCTCCACATCCATGCCAGCGTCTGTTGTTTTGGGACTTATTAATATGAGCCATTCTCATTGGAGTTAGGTGATATGTCATTGTGGTTTTGGTTTGCTCTTTCCTAATGATTAGAGATGAGCATTTTTTTCCTTTTTGAGACAGAGCCTCAAGCTGTCGCTCTGGGTAGAGTGCTGTGGCATCACAGCTCACAGCAACCTCCAACTTCTGGGCTTAAACGATTCTCTTGTTTCAGCCTCCCAAGTAGCTGGGACTACAGGCGCCCGCCACAATGCCTGGCTATTTCTTTTTTTTTTTTTTTTTGGTTGTAATTGTCATTGTTGTTTAGCAGGCCTGGGCTGGATTTGAACCCTCCAGCTCAGGTATGTGTAGCTGGTGCCTTAGCCTTTTGAGCTACAGGCGCCAAGCCAAGAGGTGAACATTTTTTCATGGGTTTCTTGGTCATTAGTGTATCTTCATTTGAAAAGTTTTTGTTCATGTCTTTTGCCCATTTTTAAATAGGATTGTTTGGTTATTTCTTGCTGATTTGCTTGAGTTCTTTGTAGGTGTATAGTATCCAAATACAAAGTGGTCATAAAGTTTGTGTGCCACCCTGTATTTGCCACCCTTTATTTTTTTCCCATTCTGTGGGTTGTCTGTTTGCTCTTTTGATTGTGTCCTTGGCTGTTCAGAAGCTTTTTAATTTGATCAGGTCCCATTTATTTATTTTTGTTGCTAATGTGATTGCTTTGGGGATCTTCTTCAGGCAACACAGACCTACAGCCAACACATCATATTGAATGGGGAAAAACTGAAAGCATTCTTGCTTAGAACTGGAAGCAGACAAGGTTGCCCACTTTCACTACTTTTGTGCAACATAGTGCTAAAAGTTCTCACCAGAGCTATTAGGCAACAGAAGGAAATCAAGGGGGTCCAAATAGAGAAAGAAGAGATCAAACTATTGCTCTTTGTTGATGATACGATCTTATATCTAGAAAACCCCTGGATTCAACTAAGAGACTCCTAAAATTGATAGATAAATTTAGCAAAGTCTGACATGATGAAATTAATGTACACAAATCAGTAGGTTTATATACCAATAAAAGTCCAACTGAGAATCAAATCAAAGATGCAATACTTTCACAGTAACAACAGAGAAACTACTTAACAAAGGAGGTCAAAGATCTCCCTAGGGAGATTATGAAATATTGAGGAACGAAATTGCAGAGGATGTAGCACATGTCTGTGGTCCCAGCTACACAGGAGGCTGAGGCAGGAAGAATTTGTTCAGGACCCTGGACAAATTCTTCAGACAGATGGAAAAATATACCATGCTAATGAATCAGTAGAATCAACATTGTTGAAATTGCCATACTGCCAAAAATGATTTACAGATTTAATGCAATTCCAATTAAAATACCAATGCCATTTTTTTCAGAACTCGAAAAAATAGTTCAATGCTTCATATGGAACCAGAAAAGACCTCTAATAGCCAAGTTTTTTGGAATTCCTGACATTCTGTACAGATGGCTCTAGATTTGAATTACCCAACCCCTTTTGGGGAAACTTCACTTTGTGAAAGATTTTATTTGTACAGTTGACAGAGATGCTATGTTAAGCTCAGATCTGATGTGGCTACGTTGCCGCCTTGTGCTAGAATAGTCCTGCCTTTTCCTAGAATGTGTGTCTGCACTGTGCAGCTAGCTACCTTTGGTACACTAGAAAGTGGTCTGACACTTGTGCAATCAACGCCCAGGCCTTCCAGCACAGTTGTTCTCAAATTCTGCTAAATCCCTTGTAGGTGTTGCACCTTCTGCACCTGAGAGGGTTCTGCTGCTTTAGCAAGAATGTTCTTCAAACCCCAAGCTTCTCTCTGGAGTCCTGCCACAACTCTTCTCAAATCCTGATGATTTGAAGCTTTAAAAAAAACTCCCCATAGATTTTCATTCTTGTCCTTGATTTTAGCTTGTTTTCTTCCAGAAATGGGTGTTTATAAGGTCTTGGAATATCCTTTTTTTGTAATTTTCAGGTGGCCATTTTGCCTTTGATAACAATTTTTAACTCATTCTTAGGCATTCTGTTTTAAAAATCTAGAGCCATCTGTACAGAATGTCAGGAATTCCAAAAAACTTGATTTTTGTATCTTTCCCTAATTTCAATTGCTAGTGCTGTGTCCTTGCTTAATTCAATAAGAATTTGTTCAGGGCCAAGTGGACTTGCCTTCTCAAATAGTCTATGTTTCCAAGGAGTTCTCTAAAGTGTGTCAAAAGACAAAATTAGCTGGGCATAGTGGTATGTGCTTGTAGTCCTGTCTACTTGGAAGGGTGAGGCGAGAGGATTGCTTGAGTCCAGCCAGGAGTTCAAGACCAGTCTAGGCAACATAGCAAGACCCTGTTTCAAAAAAAAAGGCAAAATTACAAAGATCTTAATTGGCTCTCTCTTTTTTTTCCCCTGAGGTATGGTCTTGTTCTGTTGCCCAGGCTGGAATGCCCTGGTGTGATCACAGTTCACTGCAACTTCCAACAACCTCAGCTTCCTGTATAGCTGGCACCACAGGCATGTGCTACCATGCTTAGCCAATTTTTTTGTTTTTATTTTTTGGGGTCTTGCTATTTTGCCAGATTAATGTCAAGCGATCCTCTCACCTTGGCGTCCCAAAGTGCAGGGATTACAGGTGTGAGCCACCATTTCTAGCCTTAGTTGGTTTTTATTTGCGATTTTACAACCAGGCAATACTTGAGTATTCTTATTTTTTGAGACAGAGTCTCATTATGTCACCCTGAGTAGAGTGCTGTGGGGTCACAGCTCACAGCAACCTCAAACTCTTGGGCTCAAGTGATTCTCTTGCCTCAGCCTCCAAAGTAGCTGGGACTACAGGCGCCCGCTACAATGCCCAGCTATTTGTTGTTGCAGTTGTCATTATTAGTTAGCTGGTCCAGGCCGGGTTTGAACCTGCTAACTTTGGTGTATGTGGCTGGCACTGTAACCACTGTGCTAAGGGCGCCGAGCCAGTACTTGAGTATTCTGATGAGCTAAGCAGAGGCTTTATAGACAGAAAAGGTGTGAGGAAAGCAGAAACAGAGAACGAAAAGTAGAGTGGTGATTTCAAAGTTACTTTCCTCGTAAAGGTTAAAGCAGAGGGCACTTCCTTATCATACTGGTTAAAACTGGCCGGTTTCGGGATTTGGCTATTAACTATCTCTATTTCTTGGAAGGAGAAATAAACAACTTAGTTTCAGCTTGGTGGCGCGAAACTTCAGCTTGAGTAATTCATTTTTTGTTTGGTCTGTTGGGCCTAGCACAGGTACTCAATCCAAACCAATGGCCTCTTATAAATCTTATTTAATAATTTTTTTGTACAAATAAATTCATTTTTAAGAAAGGTAAATCATCTTTTTCTTAAGGACCAAATTTTATTTTCCTTTATAAAAATGATTAGTTTAAGACATACTTTTGAAAAAGGCCTAAATAAGTGATAAAATGGAGAATAATTGAATTATTAGGACTTTTATGGTACTTAAAACATGTTTTTGTTGTTGTCTGTTTGTTTTTAAGACAGGGGTCTCACTCTGTCACTCAGGCTAGCATGCAGTGGAGTGAGCATAGTTCACTGCAGCATCAAAGTCCTGAACTTGAACAGTCTTCCCACTTTAACCTCTTCAGTATCTGAGACTATAGGCATACACCAGGAGTCCTAGCTAATTTTTATATTTTAATTTTTATTTTTTTAAGAGATAGCATCTAACTGTGTTGCCCAGGCTGATCTCAATTCAAGCTCCTGGTTTCATGTGATCCTTTCACTTTAGCCTCCTGAGTAGCTGCATGATGCAATTTTTATGGCACTATTAAAAACTATAGTTGTAAAGACTATCAATAAACATGGAAAACCTATTTCTATACCCTCGAGAGGAGATTGACTTTTTTCATGACATAGTTTTCTTTTTAGACTGAGTGTTCTGCTTTGAAAGAGTTGGAGGTTTTTTTGTTTGTTTGTTTTTTGTTTTTTTGCAGTTTTTGGCCAGGGTTGGGTTTGAACCTGCCACCTTGAGTATATGGAACCGGCGCCCTACACCTTTGAGCCACAGGCTCCATCCAAGAGTTGTCTTTTTTTTCATCCCCCTTCTTTAAAACATTGTGCTAAACAGAACAGCTGAGTCAATCCCTGTGGTCAGCTGGCTGGCAGATGTCACAGCTTGCTCATTTTTTGTCCAAATATTTGGAAAATGTAAAAGTAGAAGTATAACAATATGCAAATTAATAATTGTAACTGTGCTAATGCACATACTGCCAGATTGAAAGTAGGGCAATGGGATTATATACTTCCTGTTTTAAAAAATGTTAACTTTTAATAAAGAAAGTGGTTATTGTATTTATTCTAAAGTAGGGCTATAAGGAAGGGAACATGAAAAGTCAGACAGGCTTTTGAAATTGTTTCATGAGTAGAGCAGGCTAGAACAAGGTAGGTTAGTCATCTCTGTCTGATGAACCAGGTCACTGGTTGCAAGTCAGTGTGAATAGGATTATTTCTTATAATCTCAAGAGTGCCAGTTGTAGCTTTGGTTCTACAAAGGTCAGAGAGACTCAGGAGCTGAAGTTACAATTTGTTTGAAGGTTAGGTACAATTATTATATATTCTTTTATTTTTGCCTTTACTTGTAAGGATCCTAGGGAAAAATGCTCTGCCTGTTCATCCTCTCTTTAGTCTTAACTTCCAAAGTTTTCATACTGGCTGGAGCCTAAGTGTTCTGTAATGAGTATTTCTTATCTACACATCTTTTCTCCTTCCTGTTTTTTACACATAATGATAATATAGAAGAATAGGGATTGTTCTTTGGAGCACCTCCCAGCTTTGACTCTGAAAATACTTCTTCTTCTTTTTTTTTTTTTTGAGACAGATTCTCACTCTGTAGCCCTCGGTGGCATCACAGCTCACAGCAGCTTCCAGCTCTTGGGCTTAGGCGATTCTCTTGCCTCAGCCTCCCGAGTAGCTGGGACTACAGGTGCCCGCCACAATACCCGACTATTTTTTTGTTGCAGTTTGGCTGGGGCTGGGTTCGAACCTGCTATCCTCGGTATATGGGGCTGGCGCCCTACTCACTGAGCCACAGGCGCCGCCCATGAAAATACGACTTTTAAATGAGCTTCCTAATTAGACAGTTACAAAGTTTGTTGTTCAATCAGGTATCTTTTAACAACCTTGAGGAAATAATTGATAGTAGTTGAGCAATATAGTGTTTTTTTATTAATATTTAATGTTTTTCAAATTATGAAAGTAATAAACACTTGCTTTATTTTTTATTTTTGTTTATTTTTATTTTTTCTAGAAATGGGATCTTGCTCTGTCACCTAGGTTAGAGTGTAGTGGCATGATCATAGCTCACTGCAACCTCAAACTTTGGGCTCATGCTATCCTCCCATCTCAGCCTCCCAAGTAGCTGGGTCAATAAATACTCTGCTTGTAACATTCAGTGACTCTCCGATATTCATGTGGTGAAATGCAAGTAGGAAGGGGAGATAATCTGAAACATATCTTCCCTTTCATACTCTTTAGAGTATTACTCTGATGGTTTCAAGGAATTTTTTTTTTGAGACAGAGTCTGACTATGTTGCCTTTGGTAGAGTGCCATGGCACAGCTCACAGCAACCTCAAAATCTTGGGCTTAAGCGATTCACTTGCCTCAGCCTTCCAAGTAGCTAGAACTCTAGGTGCCTGCCACAATGCCCAATTATTTTTTGTTGCAGTTGTCATTGTTTACCTGGCCCAGGCTGGGTTTGAACCTGCCAGCCTTGGTTTATGTGGCTGGCGCCCTAACCACTGTGCTATGGGCACTGAGCCTAATTTTTCTATTCTTTACAGAGACAGGATCTCACTCTTGCTCAGGCTGGTCTTGAACTCCTGATCTCAACTGATCCTTCTAGCGTGGCCTCCCAAAGTGCTAGGATTTACAGGCATGAGCCATCATGCCTGGCCTGAGAATTATTATTATTATTTTTTAGAGACAGAGTCTCACTTTTACACATAATGATAATGTAGAGGAATAAGTATTGTGAAGCAGGGCAATGGGATTGGTAGAGTGTAGTAGAGTGCTGTGGCATCACAGCTCACAGCAACCTCCAGCTCTTGGGCTTAGGTGATTCTCTAGCCTCAGCTTCCCAAGTAGCATGGACTACAGACGCCCGCCACAAAACCTGGCTATTTTTTTGTTGCAGTTTGGCTGGGGCTGGGTTTGAACCTGCCACCCTTGGTATATGGGCCCAGCACGCTACTCACTGAGCCACAGGCGCTGCCCTGGCCTGAGAATTATTAAAATTATCTATCACTAAGTCTCACTTAAAAAAATCTCTGACATTTTCATTTTTAGTTTAGTTAGGAAAAGATTGCTTCAAATGAAGCAACTTGAAAAAAAACTTTATATTTCTATACACTGCTCCTGTTTTTCCTTCTCCACTCTTTTCTGTATCATTCCCCATTGTTGACCTCTGGGTGGACATAGGTAGGACTTTTTCATTTTATTTCCATTTTACCTGACAAATTTTTTTATTTAATTATGTCTAGACTTATAGTTAATTGAGATAACAGTAAGAAAACGTTATATTCATAGTTACCTTTTTTAAAATAGTAGATTATTTTCCTTAGGTGCCTTACCTTAGCCTTAAGTACACCGCAATGAGAATAATTTTGTTTATAAAACATTTAAGTTGGGTGGTGCCTGTGGCTCATCAGGTAGGGCGCTGGCCCCGTATACTGAAGGTGGTGCGTTCAAACCTGGCTTTGGCTAAACTGCAAAACAGAAAAATAGCTGGGCGTTGTGGGGGGCGCCTGTAGACCCAGCTACTTGGGAGGCTGAGACAAGAGAATCGCCTAAGCCCAGAAGTTGGAGGTTGCTGTGAGCCGTGCGACGTCACGGCACTCCACCAAGGGCAATAAAGTGAGACTCTGTCTCTACAAAAAACAAACAAACAAACAAAAAAAATTTAAGTTAACTTATTTCAAGAACAGATAATTCCTAGAAGTGCTTGTCTCTTGGCTTCAACTGGAGGCTCTACTTCTTAGCCTGTCTGAGTAGCCACCTTGCCCCCCTGTAAACCTTTATACAAAAGAGTTTTTCTCTCTAACAACAACAAAGAACAAATAGTTCCTAATCAGAAGTAGGGATTGATTTCTGTCCATGTAAACCTGCTTACCATTGCCTATTCTCAATTCGTACACTGCAATTTTCACTAGCTTAGGTGGGTATGTATGTATGTTATGTATTTATTTTGAGACAGAGTCTTACTTTGTTGCCCTTGGTAGAGTACCATGGCGTCACAACTTACATGTCAAATAATGCCCAGCTTATTTTTAGAGATGGGGTCTCACTCTTGCTCAGACTGGTCTCGAACTCCTGATCTCAGGTAATCCACCCACCTTGGCCTCCCAGAGTGCTAAGATTACAGGTGTGAGCCACCATGCCCGTCCCTTCAGGTGGGTATTTAAATATAAATTTAATTTGTTAAAATTAAATAAGGTTAAGAATTCATTTTCTTGATTTCACTAGCCACATTTCAATTGATCATTAGCTACTTGAAGCTAGTGGCTAATACATATGACCACACAGATACGGAATGCTTTAAGCATCAGAGCAATTTTTATTGAATAGCATTGGTATATACCATAGTTTGCTGTGTATAATCTGCACTTTTTTGCCCAAATTTTTCAGAGAAATAAGGATGTGCATTAGATATGGGTTGTACCAATTCCATATCTATAAAAATGTTTTAAAATATTTTATGCTTTTGTGTTAATAGTGTAACTGTAGAACACAATAACAATATCCATATGCAAAATAATACCCTGGAATACGGTAATCAGTTTTGTTGAATTTATGGTGAAACAAAAGCAAGTTCTCCCACAGCTCCCAGCAAGTGCAGCTCACGGCCTTCCTGCCACAGAAATGCTGGGGCCTTGGCCTTCATCTCTGCAGACGGCAACTATGATGTGGTGGTACAGTGCTGGCTGGGTTTGCACCACTCAGTTCTGCCCCTCATTTCTTTGTGAGGCAAGCTTTTTTTGTGTGTTCTTCCAGATATTTTCTGCTTTGTACAAACATATATGGTGCATATCTCCTCTTTTGAAAATGCAAGTGGTAGCATTCCCTGCATACTTTTCATAATTATGTTTTCTACATTAATATATTTTAGAGATTGTTTTATGTGGATATATATAAATCTGCCTTATTTTTATTACATAGTATTTCATTATATAGATGCATTTTAACTTATGTAATCATTTCCTATTAATGAATATTTAAGCTGATTATAATATTTGCTATTGTAAACTGGATTGCAGTGAGTGTATTTTTGTAAACATGCAAGTCTAGCAGCAGGAGAAGTAGTGCTGGTAAAGCAAGGGGTCAGTGCTTTTTAAGACTATGATAGATACTGCCAAATGGCCTTCCCTAGAGATCATTCCAAATTATACTTCTGCCTACAATGTATGAGTATGTCTTTGCCTATCTCTCATCATTGCAGCATATCACAAACTTATTGTAGAGAAGTATGTTATTTAAGATTGTATTAAAATTTCTTTCAGCTAGGTGCGGTGGCTTATGCCTGTAATTGTACTCTGGGAGGCCAAAGCAGGTGGATTGTTTTAGCTCAGGAGTTTGAGACCAGCAAGAGCAAGAGTGAGACCCCATCTCTACTAAAAATAGAAAAACTAGCCCACCGCTAGGGCATTGTGGTGGGTGCCTGTAGTCCCAGCTACTCGGGAAGCTGAGGCAAGAGACTCACTTGAGCCCAAGAGTTTGAAATTGCTGTGAACTATGATACCATGGCATTCTATCCGGGTGACAAAGTGAGACTCTGTCTCCAAAAAAAAAAAAGTTTCTTTCTTTAAATTATTAATAGTCTACTTTCTGTGAAATAAATTAAGAACGTGGAGTACAGTTATTCTGAATGGCAAACTAAACCTGCTATCCAAACTAACGAATGACATGTAGAAGAATATCAGAGCTGCTGTATACTAAGAGTATCAGAGCTGTTGATACAAAGATACAAAAAAGCTTGCTTTGCAAAGAATATCAGAGCTGCTATCTACTTGAGCTGAAGAGTTCAAGACCAGCCTGAGCAAAAAGTGAGACCCTTTCTCTACTGAAAATAGAAAAACTGAAACAAGAGGATCGCATGAGTCCAAGATGACAGGTGACAGATAGAAGAATATAAGAGCTGCTATCTACTAAGATGCTAAGGAACCTGAGCCTACTTTGAAGACTACTTCATTTTTGCATGGAGTTAGAACCTAAGGTGACCAAAGCAATCTACAAGAAATAGCTTTCCTATGTACTGGAATTAAGTCATTAGAAAACATAAGAGAAAAAATATCCTGGTTCACAATAGCACAGAAACGGAATAGAAAAAACCACTTGAGAGATGAAAGTTCTGTGTGATAAAAGGTAGAATATTAAAACCCGTGTAACAAAAGGTTAGAAATGCTGACCAAATATAACAAACATCTCATTAAGGATATAATTTAGGGGTGGTACCCATAGCTCAGTGGGTAGGGCACCGGCCACATACACCAAGCTGGAGGATTTGAAGCTGGCCCAGGCCTGCTAAAACAATAATGACAGCTACAACAAAAAAACAGCCAGGCATTGTGGCAGGCGCCTGTAGTCTTAGCTACTTGGGAGGCTAAGGCAAGAGAATTACTTAAGCCCAAGATTTTGAGGTTGCTGTGAGCTGTGATGCCACAGCACTATACCTAGAGCGACAGCTTGAGACTCTGTCTCTTATTTGTTCATGTGTCTTCATGAAATAGATATCATCCTTTTGCTTGCAAATGTATTACTCCCTTCTGCATTTCTTGTGGGACTGATGTAGTAGTAGTGAATTTCCTCACTGTTTCCAGAAGACTTTTCATTCTTTATTTTTGCTAGTAATCGGATTTGCTAATTATAATTTTCTTGGAAGACGGGAGTTTTGACTTTTAGCCTGTTGAGCATAATCTCATTTTTCGTTGGACTATAAGGTATCTGTTGTTAGTATTATGGGATTCTCTTGTGTGTAACTTGATGCATTTCTTTTTTATTTATTTATTTATTTATTTATTTATTTACTTGCGGTTTTTGGCTGGGGCTGGGTTTGAACCCACCACCTCCGACATATAGGGCTGGCGCCTTACTCCTTTGAGCCACAGGTGCCACCCTTGATGCATTTCTTACATAGGTTTTCACAGCCTTTCCAATCTCCTCTTGTGGAACTCCCCAAACTGGAATTTTGATCAGTTTGTGATGTCCCATATTTCATGTGGAGCATTTAAACAAAAAAAATTTTTCCCCTAGGTCTTGCAAGTATTTCAAAAGCCCTGTCTTCAAATTCAGAAATTCTTTATTCTGTCTGATATAGTCTGTTGTTGAAGCCATATTGTTATGTTCATCATTTGTTTTTTAAATTTTATTTTCCAGTTGTCTGAAATTGGTGTATAGAAACACTATTTCCCAGGATGAAGGAAGGAAGAAGAGGTTGAGGGGAGGGGACGAGGAAGGTCAGGTGGAGGGTGGGTAATTGGTGGGACCTCATCTATGGTGCATATTGCAAGGGTACATGTCAAATCTATTAAGAGTAGAGTATAAATGTATTAACACAATAATTAAGTAAACGAGGTGAAAGCTATGTTAACCTCAAACTCTTGGGCTCAAGTGATCATCTTGCCTTAGCCTCCCAAATACCTGGCACTAAAGGCACCTGCCACAATGCCCAAGTAGTTTTTTTCTGTTTTTTTTTTTAAACAAGTGAACAGTTTATTAAGAATTAAACAAAGGTATGATGTGATACAGTACAAGCAAGACACTCAAGATAGGTATAATAGTACTACTCACACCTCAAAAAAAAAATCACAAGACAAAAGAGAAAGCAATTTCACTGTTATAAGATAAAATATTTCATGCAAAGTATTAACACTGCCCCCCCAAAGCCCAACCTCCCAACAAACAAAAAGCTATCTGGGAATACTTCTATACTAACATATTAACCACAGTATAATCATTCATAGGAAAACAGTAATTAAGCAATGAATTGAATTAAATAACAAAGTTCAAACC
>CAUYRH010155147.1:0-19489 GCA_963574655.1 Perodicticus potto
TCACCCTGGAGAGAGTGCTGTGGCATCACAGCTCATAGTAACCTCTAATTCCTGGGCTTAAGCGAGTCTCCTGCCTCTGCCTCCCAAGTAGCTGGGACTACAGGCGCCCGCCACAACGCCCGGCCATTTTTTGGTTGCAGCTGTCGTTGTTTGGCAGGCCCGGGCTGGATTCGAACCCGCCAGCTCAGGGGTACGTGGCTGGCGCCTTAGCCCGCTGAGCCACAGGCGCCGAGCCACTAATAAAATTTTTAAAAGAACTATAATTGATATGCTAAGAGAAGAGAAACAGAATCAATTAACTACCAATTAAAACTGACAAAACAGAAAAAGAGCAACAAAAAGTCAAACAAAACCAATGGGGATGAAAACAATTACAAATATGGTAGAAATTAATCTGACTATATCAATCAACACTTTTACTATTATTATTATTCTTTTTGAAGACAGAGTCTCACTTTGTTGCTCTTTGGCAAACTGCCATGGTGTCAGCACAGCTCACAGCAACCTCAAACTCTCTCTTGGACTCAAGTGATTCTCTTGCCTCAGTCTCCCATGTAGCTGGTAATATATCCACAATGCCTGGATATTTTTAGAGATAGGGTCTCTAACTCTTGCTTAGGCTGTTCTCCAATTCCTGAGCTTTGGCAATCCAGATGCCGCTGTCTCCCAAAGTGCTACACTTATGGGCCGTGAGCCACTGTGCCTGGCATAATCAACACTTTTAACATGAATGCTCTTAAGACATAAATTAAAAGACAGACTATTTGAGTATATACATAAAAAATAAGATCCCAAATACATGCTGTCCATAAGAATCCCACCTTAAATATAAAAATACAAATAGATTAAAAGCAAAAGGACAGAGAAAGACATATCATACTAACACTAATCAAATAAAGCTGGAGTGTCTATATTAACTTCAGACAAGCAGATTTCAGAGCAAGGAAAATTATCAGGGATAAACAAGCAGGGCTCAGCGCCCATAGCTCAGGGTTTAGGGTGCCAGCCACATACACCAGGGCTGGCAGGTTCAAACCCAGCCCTGGTCTGCTAAACAATGATGACAATTACAACAAAAATAGCCGGGTGTTGTGGTGGGTGCCTATAGTCCCAGCTACTGAGGAGGCTGAAGCAAGAGAATTAAGTCCAAGAGTTTGAGGTTGCTGTGAGTTGTGATGCCACAGCACTCTACTGAAAGCAACATAAACATAGACTCTGTCTCACAAAAAAAAAAGATAAACAAGCATTACATAAATGATAAAGGGGTCAATTCTCCAGAAAGACATAACAATCCCAAATGTGCATGGATTTAACAACATAACATCAAAATATGTGAGGCAAAAACTAACAGAAAATGTTTTTAGAAGTAGATAACCCCACTATTAACAGTTGGAGACTTCAACATCTCCCTATCAGTAACTGATAGATGTAGCAAGCAAAAAATCAGCAGGATATAGTTGAAATGAATAGCACATCCATCAAGTGGGTCTAGTTGACATTACGGAATATTTACTTCAACCAGAATATGTATTCTGCCCATAGTCAAATAGAATATTCACTTATAGACCACGTTCTGGGCCCTACACCACACCTTCACGAATGAAAAAGGACAGAAATCATAAAAAGTATGCTCTCTGTACACAATGGAATTAAACTAGCAATCAGTTAACAAAAAGATAGCTAGAAAAGTCCCCAAATAATTGGAGATTAAACAACACACTTCTAAACAATACATCAGTCAAAAAGTCTTGAGATGGGGTAAAAAAATATTTTGAACAAAATAAAGTGGAAATATAACTGCTGTATAAGAAGGATTTGGCTGGCCTTAGTCCCTAGAACTCTTGGGTTACGGAGTGCATTGTAAGTGAGCAGTAATATTTTGAAAAGAATTTTTTCTATCAACAGTGGACTTAAAATATTCAGTAAACCATGCTGTCAACAGAAGTGCTATCATCCCGTTTCTGCCAATGACCTTAGCTAGATTTTCTAGATAACCTGCTGTGGCTTCTATATCAACCCTTGCTGCCTCACCTTGTGCTTTTATGTTATGGAGACAGCTTCCTTCCTTAAACTGCATGAGCCAATCTCTGCTGGCTTCTAACTTTTTTTCTGCAGCTCTTCACCTCTCTCTGCCTTCATTGTATTGAAGAGCATTAGGGCCTTGCTCTGGATTAGGTTTTGGCTTAAAGGAATGTTGTGGCTGGTTTAATCTGTCCAAACAACTAAAACTTTTTCCATATCAGCAATAAGGCTGTTTATCATTCATGTGTTTAGTGGGACAGCACTTTTAATTTTCTTCAAGAAATTTTCCTTTGCATTCACAACTTGATTAACTACTTGATGCAAGAGACCTAGCTTTTAGCTTGTGTTGGCTTTTAACATGCCTTCTCCACAAAACTTAACAGTTTCTAGCTTTTAATTAAAATGAAAGGCATACAACTCTTCTTTTCACTTGAACACTTATTAAGAGACCATTGTAGGACTACTATTTGGCCTCATTTCAATATTGCTGGACTCAGGAAACAGGGAGGACTGAGAAAAAGGAAAGAGGTGGGGAATGGTTAGTCAGTGGAGCAGTCAGAACACACCAATGAACACACACATTTATCAATGAAGTTTGTCATCTTCCAGAGGTGTGGTCTGTGGCATCCTAAAGCAATTACAATAGTAATATCAAAGATCACTGATTACAGATCACCAAAACAAATATAATAATAGAAGTATGAAAAATTATAAGAATTGGGCGGTGCCTGTGGCTCAGTGGGTAGGGTGCTAGCCCCATATACTGAGGGTGGTGGGTTTGAACCTGACCCTGGCCAGCTAAAACAGCAATGAGAATTGCCCCCCAAAATAGCTGGGTGTTAGTCCCAGCTACTTGGGAGGCTGAGGCAAGAGAATCGCTTAAGCCCAAGAGTTGGAGGTTGCTGTGAGCTGTGACTCTATAGAGGGTGACAAAGTGAGACTCTGTCACAAAAAAAAAAAAAAAAAAAAAAAAAGAAAAAGAAAAATTCTAAGAATTACCATAAATGTGACTAAGAGACACAAAGTGAGCAAATGCTATTAGAAAACTGGTACCACAAGACTTGCTCTACCCAGGGTTTCCTAAACCTTCAACTCATAAACAATGTAGTATTGGCAAGCTGCATAAAATATGACCATCTGAGGGTTTCAGGGATGGTGTAGCCACCTCCGTTACTGACACACAGCTGAATTCAATGGAGGCTCCAAGGAGACACAATGGGTGGGAGAAGCAGGCTGAAGGCAGGTTGACACTGTCAACTGGAAGCATGTCAGCCATTGCATATCTAGCTCTCCTTCACGGTGACGCTGTAGTGTTACCTCCTCCTTTCATCTGGGTTTTCTTGTTTTTTTTGAGACAGAGTCTCACTATGTCGCCCTCGGTAGAGTCCTATGGCGTCACAGCTCACAGCAACCTCAAACTCTTGGGCTTAAGTGATTCTCTTGCTTCAGTCTCCCAAGTAGCTGGGACTACAGGCGCCCGCCACAATGCCCGGCTATTTTTTTGGTTGTAGTTGTCATCACTGTTGTTTAGCAGTCCTTCTGTAGTTCATTGCTACAAAAATAGCTTTATGGTTGAGGATCACTACAACATGAGGAACTATATTAAAGGGTCGAGGCATTAGAAAGGTTGAGAACCACTGATCTAGGGGAAAGAAGAGTTTAACAGAAGTTTGCTTTATACTTTTACAGTCAAGCTGATTAATATTAATCTTTTATAGGTACCTATGCATAAACTCTTATCCCTGTGTGGGCAAGAATTTTTAATTATGAGACTACTCATTCTACTGTGTGTGTGTTTAAGCAATATAGAAAAATACATTTCATGGAAAGGAGAAGGAAAATGATGGTAGTATTTGTATTAAAGTGTGAAATTTAAAGACAAAGAAAATGATATTAAAACCACTTTCTTTACCACATATTACGTGATTCCATTTATATGAAATATCCAGAATAGGTAAATTCATAGAGCTATAAAGTAGATTAATGATTGCCTAAGGCTGGGGAGGGTAAGGTTTAAGGGGTATGGGGCTTCTTTTGGGGGTAATGAAAATGTTCTAAAATTGACTGTGGTGATGGATGTCCTAACTCTGTGAATATATTAAAAGCCATTGAATTAAAAGCCACTTTACTATCCTCTCTTTTTTTTTTTTTTTTGAGACAGAGTCTCACTTATTAGTCCTCAGTAGAGTGCCGTGGTGTCATAGCTCACAGCAACCTCCAACTCCTTGGGCTTAGGCCATTCTCTTGCCTTAGCCTCCCGAGAAGCTGGGACTATAGGCGCCCGCCACAACGCCCGGCTATTTTTTGTTGCAGTTTGGCCGGGGCTGGGTTTGAACCAAGCACCCTCAGTATGTGGGGCCAGCACCCTACCCACTGAGCCATAGGTGCTGCCCAAATTGTACACTTCACATGGGAAAATTGCATGGAATATAAATTATAGCTCAACAAACTGTTGAAAAAATACTTGCTCTACTGAAATGTCCCAGAGCAATTTAAAGAAAGATGCTTAATTTTTATATACCTTAAAAACACAAGTAACTGACAGATGCTAAGAGTCAATGATAAGAATAAGGGGTATAAGAGTATAGATAAAAGGCAGGTGGGCTGGCCATTTAATTATATTAATATTATAGTATAAAAATATCTTATAAAAATTCAGTCGCCACTGAAGCTTATAAGTTTTATGTATAATTTTGATGTATCTGGAGTGGATAAAAACTGTATAAAGTTAAGATGATCTTATCAAAAGAAAAGAGATTCTAAACCAGCTTAGCCCAAAGAAGCATTTTGATTGCCTAATTTAACTTTGTAAAGGAGAAGTAAATCTTATAGCTGGTCTCTGTAAACCTCACAGCTGGAACATTCTAACAGCACCTTGCAGTTTCTAGTGATCAAAGTATGTTACTTTATATATTAAACTAAGAATTTCATAATAGAAATAATGCAACACCAGGGGGTACAGTTATCATGAAATAATTACACTCCTGGGAGATTACAAGCACAAGGCTATACCCCAGGGGTGTGATTATCCCATGATAACCACATCCACTGAAATTGCCTTATTGCAAAAATAATCTCTATTCACTGGTGCGACATTATTCAATAGGGTGATTTTTTTTAAATGAAAAGATTTTTTTTTAGCTTGAATCAGCAAGTGGATTAGGAAATTGGTCAGATTATTTTTCATTGCATTCAAA
Source organism: Perodicticus potto (assembly GCA_963574655.1). Taxonomy (NCBI): domain Eukaryota; kingdom Metazoa; phylum Chordata; class Mammalia; order Primates; family Lorisidae; genus Perodicticus; species Perodicticus potto. The sequence goes on from CAUYRH010155147.1 coordinate 5,220, forward strand.
TTCAGAATACAAGATCATTATTATTTGCTTTCCTATTTGATAGAGTTTTGAGTTTGTTTTGGGGAAATCTTTAAGAGTTTTATTAGTTTTTGTTAAGTACTACTGCTAAATTCAAGTCAAAATTTAATGGCATTAACTGAGCAATACAGCTTTAATTTTTTTCCTACAAATAATTTTTACTTCTTCTAAAACCATGTTAATTCAAAATTTATAAATTCATAAGTTCATTGATGGAACTACAGATAAGCAGAAAGATGAAACTAGAAATTTCAGGCAACCCTACCACCTAGACACAATCACTATTAATATTTTGGTCTATCTCCTTCCAATCCTTTTTCCAGAAGTATCTCTCTGTGGGCCTGTATCTCTACCTAAAGATATCAAGAGAAATACAAATATAACTGTTTTATAATTTTTTTTTTATTTGATCAAACATTGTAAACAACATCTACATTATTAAGAAATCTTTACATTGTCGAGGTGGGGTGGCTCACATGTGTACTCCTAGCTCTCTGGGAGGCCAAGACAGGTAGATCACCTTAGCTTAGGATTTTGAGACCAGCCTGAGCAAGAGCAAGACCCCATCTCTACTAAAAAAATAGAGAAAAGCCGGGTGTTGTGGTGGGCACCTGTAGTCCCAGCTACTTGGGAACCTGAGGCATAAGGATCGCTTGAGCCTAAGATTATGAGGCTGTTGTGAGCTATGATGACACCAAAGCACTCAATCCCAGGGTAACACAGTGAGACTCTGTCTACAAAAAAAAAAAAAAAAATGGTGGCACCTGTAGCTCAAGCTAAGGCGCCAGCCACATACACCAGAGCTGGAGGGTTCGAATCCAGCTTGGGCCTGCCAAACAGCAATGACAACTACAACCAAAAAATAGCCAGGCGTGGTGGCAGGCCCTGTAGTCCCAGCTACTTGGGAGGCTGAGGCAAGAGAACTGCTTAAGCCTAGGAGTTTGAGGTTGCTATGAGCTGTGACCCCATGGCACTCCACCCAAGGCAATAGAAAAGAAATTTTCACATCATTTTACATAGTACAGCATTCCACTGTAAAAATATCCTATAGGGTGGCGTCTGTGGCCCAGTGGGTAGGGCGCAGGCCCCATATACCAAGGGTGGCGGGTTCAAACCCGGCCCCGGCCAAACTGCAACAAAAAATAGCTGGACATTGTGGCAGGTGCCTGTAGTCCCAGCTACTCAGGAGGCTTAGGCAAGAGAATTGCCTAAGCCCAAGAGTTGGAGGTTGCTGTGAGCTATGATGCCACAGCATTCTACCAAGGGTGATAAAGCGAGACTCTGTCTCAAAAAAAAAAAAAAAAAAATTCTAGGGTGGTGCCTGTGGCTCAAGGAGTAGGGTGCCAGCCCCATATACCGAGGGTGGTGGGTTCAAACCCAGCCCCGGCCAAAAAAACTGCCAAAAACAAAAAAAACAAAACAAAACTATACTAATTTGCTTAATATCTTTTTATTACTACAGATATTTAGGTGCTTTTCTCTCTTATTTTTTATTATTTATTTATTTAGAGACGGAATCTCCCTCTGTCACGTGGGCTGGAGTGTCATGACCTCAACCTAGCTCACAGAAACTTTAAATTCCAGGGCTCAAGCAATCCTCTTGTCTCAGCCTCTTGAGTAGCTAGAACAAAAGGTGCCTGCCACCATGCTTGGCTAATTTTTCTAATTTGAGTAGCGATGGAATCTTGTTCTTGCTCAGGCTCGTCTTAAACTCCTGACCTCAAGCAATCTACTTGCCTCATCCTTCTAGTATGCTAGGATTACAGGCATGAGCCACCTTGCCTGGTCTCTCTCTTACCATTATACTATCACCTTTGTGAGCAAATCTTTGTACATGTCCATGATTATTTCTTTTTTTTTTTTTTAATTGTTGGGGAGTCATTGAGGGTGCAAAGATCCAGTTTACGCTAATTGCATTTGTCAGGCAAAGTCCCTCTTATAAACGTGCTCCTCCCCCAAGGGGTGTGTCCATGTTTATTTCTTTAGGGCATATTCATGACTCTGTAATAAGCAAAACGATTAAAACAAACAAATAAACTAACATAAAAGTTACTGTTCTCCCAAATCTTCAATTGTTCTTACATACCACTTAAGCTAATGTTTTCTCAACCTTGATGGTGTCTCATTGATCAGAAACTTTCATCATCATATATGGTATCATAGATAGTGAAAGTCCTTAATTTGTACTTGTCACGATTTTCTCATGGAGTTCAGTGCTTTCAGATATTCACAGATAATCAAAGAAATGATTTAAGAAATTAAAATGTCTCATGTATTTACCAGTATTTGTTTACGGACCCTATCAGTTTGAAAGGAAAAGCTGGACATGGAAATTTCCCTAACACCTTTCTCTATAATGATTGAGGCAAAGAATTAATTCAGTCAGCTAGTTATTTCTCATCAAGAATACAGTGTTCACAACATATCAGTAACTCTTTGCTTTCTTTAGCTGTTCCAATTATTCTGAAAATAAATTTAATAAGGGAGTATAAAGAAAAACATTAGCCTTCGGAAGAATATCATTGGTATTCAATGTTTGAAAAGGCTGAACTTTAAGCTTCTTTTCCAATTTTAATTAATCACACATTTTAATATTAAAATAAGAAAATTACCTATAATTTCACCAAATTACCATATTAACTATTTTTATTTCTACATGTTTCCTCCTAGTCCCCATTTATGTCCATATAGTTTTATATTATAGTGTAGATTCAATTGGTATTTTTTAGTTTACTTATCAACAGTTTATTCTGCCACTCCCCTAGTTCTGGATATTCAGTCTGTTTTCAATAGTGAAAAATTAGAAATGATCTAGAAAATGTCTCCCTCCTAATTTTCTCTTAAAAAAGGAAAAAAGCTCTTTGGTCTCCCAGTGGGATATTTACTTAAAAAAAAAAAAAAAAAGCTCCTTCAACACATTAACCATCTTTCCTTATCATTCTCCTTGCAACAAGAAACAAGCAAAACATGTATACACACACACAATATTCTACAGCATCAATTTTGCTAACAACAGTCTTCCCAAACTTTTAGATCATGAGCATTACCTGAGGGCTCCTCTCCAGACTCTTCTTATTCAATAGCTCCTCTGGGATAAGGGCCTGGGAACCAGTATTTAAGCAAAATCTATATGTGATCCTTTACCAGGTAAGTTTGGGAAACACTGGTTACTTCATCAATGGCCAAATTCTTTTGCCCAACTTTTTAAGAGCCCTTCAAATGTGATTCTACTCATTTAAAAGTATCCAAGTTAAATCCATGTGTGTGTTCTTCTTCTAATCTTTCTCTTTTCGTCAACTACATTCTTTTTTTTTTTTTTTTTTTTTGACAGAGTCTTACTGTCAGTACCCTCAGTAGAGTACTGTAGCGTCACAGCTCACAGCAACCTCAAACTCTTGGGCTTAGGCGATTCTCTTACCTCAGCCTCCCAAGTAGGCATCCCCCACAACACCCGGCTATTTTTTGGCTATAGTTCTCATTGCTGTTTGGCAGGCCTGGGCTGGGCTCGAACCCGCCACCTCCGGTGCATGTGGCTGGTGCCCTAGCCGCTTGAGATACAGGCGCTGACCCTACCTTCTTGTACAATACTGTTTCCCTGACTAGACTATAAACTGGGAATTATTCTCCATTAATATGTCAGTTTGAGGTTTCTGATTAGAGTATAAACTAGGGGTAGCATTGATATCTTCTATGAGTATGAGCTTAGAACATAAAGTTCAAAAATAAAATTTACTCACGTGTAAAAATTTACTCATTTTCTCATATATAAGATGTCAAATAGGGCGGCGCCTGTAGCTCAGCAAGTAGAGCACCGGCCCCATATACCAAAGGTGGCGGGTTCAAACTCGGCCTCAGCCAAACTGCAAAACAAAAAAATAGCCAGCTGTTGTGGTGGGAGCCTGTAGTCCCAGCTACTCGGGAGGCTGAGGCAAGAGAATCACCTAAGTCCAGGAGTTGGAGGTTGCTGCGAGCTGTGTGATGCCACAGCACTCTACGGAGGGCGATAAAGTGAGACTCTGTCTCTACAAAAAAATTAAAAAAAAAAAGATGTCAAACACACAGCTGCCAAACACAATTACTGGGTATTTCAAAAAGTAAACAAACTTCAGTTCTAAGTATTAATTTTCAAATAGAGCTATTAATTCAGTAAGCCATCCTTACATTATAAAAGGTAGCGTTTCTAAAATCTTTTTTTTTTTTTTTTTTTTTTTGTAGAGGCAGAGTCTAACTTTATCACCCTAGGTAGAGTGCTGTGGCGTCACACAGCTCACAGCAACCTCCAACTCCTGGGCTTAGGTGATTCTCTTGCCTCAGCCTCCCAAGTAGCTGGGACTACAGGTGCCTGCTACAACGCCCAGCTATTTTTCTGTTTTGCAGTTCGGCCGAGGTTGGGTTTGAACCTGCCACCTTTTGTATATGGGGCCGGCGCCCTACTCAATGAGCCACAGGCACCACCCAGAGTTTCTAAAATCTTACAGATTTAAAAAGTAACTACATTCTACCAGCCAATACAATGAGGCTTGTGGGTTCGACACAGCCCAGCCTGCTAAACAACAATGACAACTCCAACAAAAAAATAGCTGGGCGTTATGGAAGGTGCCTGTCGTCCTAGCTACTTGGGAGGCTGAGGCAAGAGAATCGCTTAAGCCCAAGAGCTTGAGGTTGTTGTGAGCTGTGAGGGCGACATTAGAGACTCTGTCCCCAAAAAAAAAAAAAAGAAAAAAAAGTTAACTACATCCTAGAAGGCCAATTAACTTGAATCACTGAATGTCTTAATATTTTGCTGTTTATCCATACATACTTTTAAATTATACTGTTTAACTTTTTAAAAAAAACTTTATATATTCTGGTATATTCTCTGCCAGTATAGATCTATAGCAATATTTATACTATTAATGTTTGTATCACTGTACGGTATTTCATTTTGGGGGGGGAATACTATAATTTATTTTATTTTATTTTATTTTGCAGTTTTTGACTGGGGCTGGGTTTGAACCCGCCACCTCTGGTATATGGGGCTGGTGCCCTACTCCTTTGAGCCACACGTGCCACCCAGGAATACTATAATTTATCTTAAAAAATACTCATAAAGAGCTTACTATGTGTCAGGCACTATTCCAAGTACTATACATATATTAACTCATTAAATTTTCATAACTTCACAAAGTAGTTACTATTATAATACCTATTTTAGAGACATAAATTAGCCTGGAATCTGTGGCCATCTTAGGTCCTTAAATGTGGCCTTTTAACTGAATCTGAATTTTATAGAACAAATTCTTTTATTTATTTATTATTATTATTTTTTGGCCAGGGCTGGGTTTGAACCCGCCACCTCCGGCATATGGGACTGGCACCCTACTCCATTGAGCCATAGGTGCTGCCCAAATTCTTTTATTTTTATTAATACATTTTTATTCATATTGTATATTTTTATTTCTTAAATGAATGTAATTAAAATACCAAAGACTAAAATAAATTTCAACAAAATAATCTTCCTAGGTTGACCAGCACAATTAGCACATGAATAAGCCAAAAGGGCTAAACTCATGCCTGTTACTACACTCATGATCTAGTTCTAACTTCCCCCGCCTGACTGGCACCACCACCACACAAAGATGGCTCGTGAGAGTTTATGGGAATCAAGTATGCCAGTCCATTACCAATGGACTTATAGTGTTTTTGACAATCGTGCACTGTTTCAGTTTGAAGTGGAAAATTATGAACAGTTGTACAGTTTGACAATAATTTTTTTCTCTTTGCGACAGAGTCTCACTTTGTTGCCGTTGGTAGAGTACCCTGGTGTCACAGCTCACAGCAACCTCAAACTCTTGGGCTCAAGTGATTCTCTTGCCTCAGCTTCCCACGTAGCTGGGACTACAGGTGCCCACCACAATGCATGGCTATTTTTTTGTTTGTTTGTTTAAGATATGGGGTCTTGCTCTTGCCCAGGCTGGTCTTGAACTCCTGAGCTCAAGCAATCTATCTACCTCAGTTTCCCAGAGTGCTAGGACTACAGGTGTGAGCCACTGCACCTGGAGATAGTATTTTTTAATTCTGTCTGCTTAATAGCCCATCATATCAAAGACCAAGAGGACAGAACACAAATTTTTTAATAAGGATTGGGAATTTCAATAATATCTTGTTTTTGCCAAAGATAAGATGATTTGCTTGCTTTGTGTTACTGCAACATCAACATTAAAGAAATTCAATGCTCATCAGCATTGTAACACTCATAAGGACAATACTGTAGAACCTCCCTGCATTGATAACCTCCTTAAGCTGACCTAATTTTCATAGACCAGACATGCACCACACATACGTATCACGTACAGTAGGCCTAGTTCCTTATGATGACCAGTTTGTCACTGTCCCTTTTATGGTCAACTTATAGAGACCCTATTTTAAATTACAGGGAGAGACACAAAAAGTTGTATTTCAGACACCAAAAAGATGAAAAGCAAACGTAAATACAATTCTTTCAAGCAGCAATAAGATCTGGAAATAACGCCACCAAAACAACTTATAAAGTAGCTTATATACTCAGGAAAAAAGACATTCAGTGATGTAGAAATTATGAAAGAATACATTGATGAAGCTGTAGGATGCTGAGACCCTGATAACATTTTAAAGTACAAACAACCGCCTCTGTTCAGGAGCATGGATTAGCCTTCAACTAATGGAACAACTTCATGCAATACCTCCAAAGGAAAAATATATATTATTCAGTTGCTTTGGATGACTCAGCAGATGCTACTGACTCAGCACAGGTTTTATACTTCCTTCTAGTTATAACACATGATTTTCTTTGCTACAAAGTTATTCACGGCTTGGCACTCTTAGCAAGGTGGTTACATGCACTTAGCGTTGGCCACATGCACCAAGGCTGGTGGGTTCGAACCCAGCCCAGGCCTGCTAAACAAGGACAACCGCAGAAAAAAAACAAAACAGCTGGGCGTTGTGGCGGGTGCCTGTAGTCCAGTTACTTGGAAGGCTGAGGCAAGAGAATTGCTTAAGCCCAAAAGTTTGAGATTGCTATGAGATGTGACACCATGGCACTCTGCCGAGGGTGACACAGTGAGACTCTGTCTCAAAAAAAAAAAGAGTTTACTCACTTTGGGCACTCTTTAGAACCAAACTCCGGGAAATAGATACATACCTTCAACAACTTCCAAGATAAATGTCATAAAGTTGAACTGAATTTGGTAAATGTAGTGAGTGTATTTATAAATGGTGCATCTTCTCTGTCAGGAAAACAAGAAGGGTTTATTGTACAGATAAAAAAAGTATTAACAGATCCAGATACTCTCGTTTCTTTTCATTGTATCTTACATTAGCAAAATCTGTGTGAAAACTATTTTAGCGCCACTCCCGTAGCTCAGTGAGTGGGTAGGGCACTGGCCACATACACCAGGGTTGGTGGGTTTGAACCTGGCCAGCTCCAGCTAAACGACAATGACAACCGCAACAAAAAAATAGCCAGGCATTGTGGCAGGTGCCTGTAGTCCCAGCTATTTGGGAGGCTGAGGCAAGAGAATTGTTTGAGCCCAAGTGTTTGCGGTTGCTGTGAGCTGTGACGCCAAGGCACTCTACTGAGGGTAACACAGTGAGACTCTGTCACAAAAAACAAAAAAAAAAAGAAAAAGAAAATTATTTTAAGTGACACTTCGCAACAAGTTCTAAGTATTATTAACTATATTCATGCAAACACAATATAGCATCTTCAGTTTCCTAACATGCCAACGCTGAACCATAAGGCATTCTGTGTGATTTGCTATTGTCATTCTAAAAGTTTGTTGGCCACTGCATGGACAGGTGTTAAGACAAAATTTTATCTCTGCGAGAACAGATAGAATAGAGTATTTCTGTGTGATATGTCAAATCAAAATAACTTAAACATTTCTCTGCAAGGTAAAGTTAAGTCTATATGTGATATGTGGCAAAAAATCCAAGCATTTCAAAATCTTTTTTCAAAATACTATTTCTTCAAAAGGAAATTTTGTATAAATATTTTCCCCAGTTAGCAAAGGTCACTGGTGAGCAAGCAGGATGACATATGAAGAATACACAGCTGTTAACTGGAAAATAAATGAAAAGTTCACTGATTTTCAGTATCATGAGAATCATGACAGCATACTCAAATCAGCACTTCAGCCTCACCTAGTTGCTATCACCAAGATACCTAAACAAATACAGACAGGCACAGGGAAGACTGAGGAGAATGGATCACTGAGCTCAGGAGTTCAAGATCAGCCTGAGCAAGAGCAAGACCCCGTCTCTGCTAAAAATAGAAAAACTAGCCAGGTGGTGTGGCAGGCACCTGTAGTCCCAGCTACTTGGGAGGCAGAGGCAAGAGAATCACCTAAGCAAAGAGCTGGAGGTTGTTGCGAGCTGTGATGCCATGGCACTCTACTGAGGGCAACAAAGTGAGACTCTGTCTCTTAAAAAAAAAAAACTGATCAAATTCCTAAACTCTTAATACACATATAAGAACTGGCATTTTGAATACCACTGCCTAAATTTAGCTTGCTGGAAAGAAGCAGGCTTCCTGCCTATAGACTAGAAGCTAATGGTTATATGTCGGCTGAAGGTGAACTCTGGGCTCAGACTGAGGTGGCAGTGAAAGCCCCAAGGAGTGTAACAAGGTGCATCAGAGGCCTTAGTAGACTGAGGATGGGACTTCATGCCCAGAGTGTTTTGCTTCCATAGAGCAGTCCTGCTTTTATACATGCTCTATACCCTAGGGTTTCATGTAAGATTTCTTTTAAAGAAGGTTCTGTAGTTGCTTTAAAAAATGCTGAACATTGGAGCTGGGGACACCTGTAATCCCAGCTACTTGAGAGGCTGAGGCAGGACGATCACCTGAATCCAGAGGTTTGAGGTTATAGTAAGCTTTGATCATGTTATTACCTGGGCAACAGAGTGAGACCCTGTATTAAACAAACAAAAAAACTAAAAATATCTGAGTTATACTACCATCCTTATTTTAAAACGAGGAGTTGAAGTTCAGAAAAGTAGAGTGACTCAGCATTACAGGGTTGAGCAGGTTATTTCTATTACGATGTATTGCAAGTTAGAGTCGGGTTAGTGTGGCTGTCTCATAATACACTAACAACTCACTGATAAATTTAAGGTAAAACTTCGCAGTTTTAATATATTTTCTTAATAAAAAGAACTAAAATGGTCCAAACCAAATTAAACCAAAATTTTCTTAAGTAATATGCAAAAAGTAAAGAATTTTCAAGTAAAAACCAGTTTTAAAATATTCAGCTTTGTTTTTACCTTTGTACTAAACAGAGATGACTGCTAGGATTTTTAGTCCTTTCTATTTTTACAATTCAGGAGGATATAAACATGAGAGATAACCAGTTTTTCCTTTCATTTTCAGGCTACTAACTTGATAAACTATGTTTAATGAGTTTTATTTTTAAAATTAAGTTAATAGGACCTTTGGCTAGAAAAATTAAATTTTATCCTATTACACAGCTTTTCAAATTTAACACATATGATCAGAGTTCCCCATTAATCATCCTATTTTAGAATGTACCTTAGTCGAGGGAAAAAAACCCAAAATACAAATATATTTTCCAGAGAAAATATAGAAAAAGTTATGTTATCTTTTGTTTGTCCTTTATATAAATTCTAAAACAAATAAATGTCTATGTCTACCGCCTACCTGAGCCGTCAGTGGGAACCGAACTTGCATTGATTCCAGAAAGACCAAACAAAGGACATTCTCGATCTGTGTTGACATGACCCCATTTGTGACATTTAATACACCTCACATTTCGAACCTGAGAAATAGTGAACATTATTTTGGTTACTAAACTACTGAGAATCTAATCAATATTCAACATTCTATTCCTTGACAGAGACTCTATAATAAAAGATCTTCAGGGGCTTGGTGCCTGTAGCTCAGTGGTTAGGACGCCAGCTGCATGGACCCAGCCTGGCCCTGGTAAACAACAATGACAAAAAAAAAAACAAAAAAATAGGGCGGCACCTGCAGCTCAAAGGAGTAGGATGCCGGCCCCATATGCCGGAAGTGGCAGGTTCAAACCAAGCCCTGGCCAAAAACAGTCCAGCATGTGGCAGGCACCTGTAGTCCCAGCTACTTGGGAGGCTGAGGCAAGAGAATCGCTTAAGCCCAAGAGTTTGAGGTTGCTGTGAGCTGTGATGCCATGGCACTCTACTGAGGGCAACATAATGAGACTCTGTCTCAAAAAAAAAAAAAAATATATATATATATATTTTTTTAGCATTTAGTTTAGGTATCTTGGTGATAGCAACTAGGTGAGGCTAGTTTATATATATATTTATAAAAATATATATATATATTTTTTTTTTCAGGGAAAGAGACCCCATAACTATGTTTAATAATTTAATATAAATACTAAAGTCTCTCACAATAAATTCTGTCTAAAAGCTAAGCTGACTCCCATTTCTTTTTATCTTCTACTTAGTGGCAATATATACTCACCAAAAAGAAATGGTTAGAATTATGTCATGGCTTAATCTTAAATTTTCATTATTTTTTTTATATTTTTAAGAAACACGGTCTCACTGTATCACCCAGGCAATGGTGTGACCATGGCTCACTGCAGTCTTGAACTCCTAGGCTCAAGCAATCTTCCTATCTCAGCCTCCCTTATAATTAGGACTACAGACAGGCACCACCATAGCTGGCTAATTTTTAATTTTTTTGTAGAGTTTGTAGAGATGGGATCTTGCTGTGTCTTGAACTCCTAGTCTTAAGCAATACACCCACCTTGGTCTCCTGAAGTGCTGGCTGGAATTACAAACATGGCCACTGAGCTCAGCTGAATTCTCTAATTTTAATAAGTTATTATTTAAAGCTTCAAATTTCTAAATCAGGGGTTGGCAAACAGCAAGTATTTTAGGTTTTTCAAGCCAGATGTTCTTTGTTACAACTACTCAACTTTGTTACAATAGTGGAAAGCACCAAAGACAATATGTAAATAAACAAGCAAGGGAGTGTTCCAGCAAAACTTTATTTATAAGGATTGGCCCTCCAATAAGTTTGTCCTGGTTTTAAATACACAATGGTTTTAAAACTTTTCTTGACCTTGAGTGAAGTCTCCAAATTCTTTGAAAACTGCAGGGACCAATATCATTATAATCTTCATTACAAAGGTTTGATTTCTTCTATCAGTCTACTACATTTTATGTTTTTCCTTATATTATTTGACAAACCTAAACCACAGCGGCCCTTTTCAACTTAAACACCTTTCAGACAACAATGTAGAGATATATTTATTAAATAAAAATTATTACAACACAGTAAAATATGCACCACTTGCCTGAATACCAAAGGGCTGGTCTCGGATGTTCATGTCATCTTTGGCATATCTATTAAATAGAGAAAATGCACAAACATAGCACTAAGAGTAACTTACTAAACTGAACAATGGTTACTCTGACAATGATCAGTGTCTGGTAATTTGATTTTTAAAAAATGAAAATGTACATAAAACAAAAAACTATGTTCAAGCAGATTAACTGCATAAAATAACTAATTAAAATCATTAAATTATACCAGGCACAGTGACTCACATTTATAATCACAGCACTTTGGGAGGCTGAGGTGTTTTAGACCAGCCTGAGCAACATAGCAAGACTGTGTCCCCACATGCATACATGCACAGATTTAGCTGGGCATGGTGGCAGGCACCTGAAGTCCTAAAAACATGGAAGGTTGAGGAAGGAGGATCACTTGAGCCCAGGAGTTGGAAACTGCAGTGAGCTTACAACTGCACCACTACACTATAGCCTTAGCGACAGAGCAAGACCCTGTCTCAAAGAAAGTCACTAAATTAAATTAAAATTAAAAATATCTTTCTACATTAATTTCTCTAGTGAGTAAAAAGACAACGTAAGATGGGATAGCAGACAAATTTAACGATACTACACATATCTTGTCTTAAAAGCAAAGCAGTCCTTACTTTTCTCTTGGGGCTCCTTTCTGCCATTCAAATTTGTATTCAGTCTCTCCTTCTGTTTCTTCTTTCTAAAAACATTCATTGAAAATTCTTTTAATTTTTTCCATTAAATCACAATCAACTGAAAGTAAATTCAAACATAAAAAAGAATTGTCCTTTACCTCTTTGTTTTCTTGTTTGCATATCAAAAATATGGGGGGAAAAAGAAGGACAAGTTAAAAACTTCAATATGAAAGTCTACTATATACTATACTATGATACCATGGCATGTAATTGTAATTTATAAGAATTTATTGGTTTGAGTATTTTCTTCTTTCACAAGATAAAAATTCAGAACAATAAAGGATACAACACAATGATAAGAGATAGTACTTAATAAGCATGTTAATTCTTAATTTTAAGCTTTTATACTGTTCATTGATAGTGCATATTATGGTTTCTATTTATAAGTATATTTACTAACAATGACTAAAGACACATACACAAATTATAAAAGAATAAATGTACTTCTGCTCATGTTGAGATTTTTTGTCCTCAAAGGACACACCATGAAATATTACCAGATCAGAAAGATATTGTTAGTATTTACTTTATTGTATTTATTACAGTATTTTAAAAACTGTCTTCCGGGTGGCGCCTGTGGCTCAAGGGAGTGGAGCACTGGCCCCATGTACTGGAGGTGGCGGGTTCAGACCCAGCCCCGGCCAAAAATTGCAAAAAAAAAAAAAAAAACTGCCTTCATATTGCAAAGACTATTCCTCTGGCAAAAAAAAAAAAAAAAAGAAGAAGAAGAAAACATTCTTTATAGAATAAAAGCAATTTAGAAGGATGAAAAGCAACTTTCAAAAACTATGTCATAGCAGTTTTTAATGTTTAGTTGTAAACATAACAAAGGCTTTTAAAAAAGAGAATGAGATAATACCTTTCTTAGCTCCTGGTGGGGCCTCATACATGAAATTAAGGCCATTCTTTACACGTTCATCTCCCATAAGCAACCTAAGCGAAACAAGACATAGTTAACAATTTTATATAGCAGGAAAAAAAATTAAAGGTTACCCACCCTCCCAAAAAAACCTAAGAGAATTAAGATAAAATATTTGTTAGAGATAAAATTTCAAAACTATACTCTACTGACTTATATATCTGAATGGTGCTGCTCCTTTGTAATAATAATTGGTTTTAAGTCTGAAACTTTCTTAACTATTTGAGCAATCCCAGCAATCCCAATAGAAAAGGGAGAAAATGCTACAAAATTTTCTTAAAACTTTGAAATGCTATGGGAACAACGTCGGCTTTGAAAATCTATATGCCATCACAAATCTGGATTAAGTTAAAAAGTGCCAACACTTTTTCTTAATTGTGAGGGATCAAATAGTTTTGAAGAAAATGAGTCCTCTGGGATTTCTTTAGGAAGTCAAACCCAATTAACACTTCTAAGAGTCAAAGTCAATGACAGAATAAAATTCTTTAGTGAGGCCAATGAAGAAGGAACACTTTAAAGAAATTCTACACAAGCCAACTAATATGATGAAATTAGTGTCTGTGGCACTTCAAAAATCATATTCTTTATAGTATATGTATTATACTTTTATGTATCCCTTGTTAAAATTTCTTCAGGGTTGAGAGAAACTACATTTCAGATACTTTTACAGGCTCTCTATGACACCATTTATTGTCTTGCATAAAGTAGGTATTCAATAAATGTTAACATTGAATAAAATTAGTGAGAAAACTACTTAACTGAACTAAGTTCCATTTAATTTTCCTCTCAAAATATATTTTTAAAACAGCAGCAAAAGTTTTTACTTTACTTCTATATTTGATAAAAAACAGGGTTTTGTGGAAAATTTATTGGTCTGTTCTAGGAATTTCAAATGAAAGCAAATGTCTTTAACTCGGAGTACAGTCTATGTAATGAAAGCACCATTACTCAGTTCCTTGATTAACCAAGAGAAACCAGCTTCAGTGTTAGATTTTTAACACAAACATGAAATCACAATAGCTAAAGGGCAGGAACCATGCTGGAAGAAACCTGCTAACAGAATTATGACATGCATGTCAAATAAAGATACTATACTTTTCTTCTTTAAGGCGTCCTCTTTTTTTTTTTTTTTTATGATAGGTAAAATATATTTATTTTACGTCTAAATTCTTTTTTTTTTTTTAAATACATGTATTTTATTATTCTTCATTACATTATTTCCCCCCTCCCACCCGTCCGTGATAAGGCAGAATTGATTTACAGAAAAGAATACAGAAAACACCAAAGCTCCTGGTAGTGGGAGAGATTTC
>CAUYRH010155149.1:0-14254 GCA_963574655.1 Perodicticus potto
GGCTGTAGTCCCAGCTACTTGGGAGGTGGAGGCAAGAGACTCGCTTCAGCCCAGGAATTGGAGGTTGCTGTGAGCTGTGATGCCACAGCACTCTATCCAGGATGACAGCTTGAGGCTCTGTCTCAAAAAAAAAAAAAAAAAGGCTCGGTGCATGTGGCTAAGCGGGCTAAAGCGCCAGCCACGTACACCTGAGCTGGCGGGTTCGAATCCAGCCAGGGCCCGCCAAGCAATGACAAGCTGCAACCAAAAAATGGCCAGGCGTGTGGTGGGCGCCTGTGGTCCCAGCTACTTGGGAGGCAGAGGCAGGAGACTCGCTTGAGCCCAGGAATTGGAGGTTGCTGTGAGCTGTGATGCCACAGCACTCTATCCAGGGTGACAGCTTGAGGTTCTGTCTCAAAAAAAAAAAAAAAAATGGAGATGTAAAATATTTTCCAAATGTTTTCCAGATTCATGAGGAACTTTTAGCCATAATGTGAAAGTGATTAAACAGGCCTTACTGCCATGCTTGAATAGTTTGTGTAACAGTTCTAATTTACACACCATCTCAGTGATTTCATAGCCCAAGAAGAATGAAAATAAATGAACTGGAAGTAAATGGGGCCTGTTCTAAGAATGTAGTTCACTCTTTCTATTGATTTATTGATTACTCTTCTTGAAAGTATTCTCTCTTAAAGACAGCATTTTCTATAAGCATAGCCGGGAATTTTATCCTGGAATTTCCATATTAAAATGGTGGCAATTTATTCCTTTTCAATATGTTGTTAAGTGCCCTTTAAGAAAGGGATGAAAAATTAGTCACTATGACTGTATCCGTAAAGAATGAACTTTTGGTTTAATCCAAATTTCTACATAGTCTTTGGTTTATTTCAAAAACATAGTATTTTCAAGGTGTGTGTTGATGTCCAGTGGAAATTTCAGCACACCTCCTAATTTGGAGGTTTTAACTGATTTGATTAAATTTTAAAATGTTGATTTTGTTTTTTTTAAAGATTCAATTCAAAGAAGTTTATCCAAAGGTCACTCCTAAAAGATTTACCTCCAGTTATAAGCTTCTTTCTTTTCCTCAGGCATGATAATTAAACCACATATTTCTTTACACATTTGGGAGAGGGCAGGCTTCATACTTGTGTTTATGAAGCCATTTGAGATTTTAAAAATAAGACTCTGAGCATCAACTAAAACATTTTCACCTATGATTTATAAAAGAAAGACAAGTTATTCTCTCAACTAAAAATTCAAGATCAGTAAATCTCTATTTCTCTAGATTGCCTTTCAAAAACACATACTTTTGTTCCTTCAGTTTTTAAAGGTCTATTTTAAATGACCTACTTTTAAACTGATTTTTAGTTAAGTGTGGCACACCGGGATGCTGTTGACTTAAAAATGTTTCACTCCTTGCTATTTCTTTCTAAACTAATTATTTTATTTTTAGTAATTTTAGTTTTATTTTTAGTTATCATTAGTTTTAGTGACTAGTGTAGGATATTTTCTCTAGAGAATGAAATCTCTTTTATAATAGAAAAGTAGATGGGTGGAATATAGATTTGTTCTGGCAATGAGTGCTTTATTTTATTTTATGTTTCTGTGAATGGCTTATATTATTCATCAATAAAATAACACAGGATTCCTCTGTTTAACACACACTCCATATGCAGGTGAAAGGGCAGCAAGGCACTTCAAGAACTCCTTAGTTGATCTGCCTCTTAGACAGGACTTCAAAGCATTATCAACACGTGGTTGTCCACCCTATTTGTAAATGTCTCGGGGGAGAAATTCCACAGTTGTTTTTCATCATAAACCCATCTGTATTACATCTTTGTCAGAAAAGTGTGTCTACTATCTGTCCAAAATCCCTCCTGTCTTAATGTAAGTTCATTTCCTCCATGCATAACCTTTGTTGATATGAAGAACAGCTGCTTACATCCTCTGTGTAATGTCTGCTCACAGGGATCAGCCTTTGTATATCAAACTGAATTCTTGGCTGTTACAAGAGACTCGGGTAGAAAAACTTCATGTTTTGTTTGGGAAAGAGAACGGTGTGCACTCACTGGGATTGTTGCACCATAACAGAGTGTTAGTCATAAGTTGTTTTAAAATTGAGAATCGAGATCTGATTTCAATTCAAGTATTTAAAATATTAGGTTGCACTTAAAATATTAGGCTGATCCCTGCTGTGCAATAACTTGAAATATGTACTTTAGTACCATCAACAGAAAACTCCTCTTTCATGTGAGCCTAGGGCTGCTAAGGATAAAAGGTTATCTTACTAAGGGTGATAAGACTCACAGAGACCACTAAAACAAATAACCATC
This sequence comes from Perodicticus potto, assembly GCA_963574655.1. NCBI lineage: Eukaryota > Metazoa > Chordata > Mammalia > Primates > Lorisidae > Perodicticus > Perodicticus potto. Next base: position 2,313 of record CAUYRH010155149.1, read on the forward strand.
CCTCAAACATTGATTGCTGTCATACTTATACATGATACTCAGAAGAAAGTAGACATACACATTTCTTTCTAAACTGACCCACCAAATAGCTACGTGACACATACTGTGCCCTAATCACTGTCTTATTATACAGTGTTAATCTAGACAGGGTCTCAAGATGGCATCTATGATTCCCACCCTAATGTGAACTCCTCTCCTTGTGTGAAGGCAAGACCTTGACTTGCTTCCAAAAAGAGTGATGGGTGTATGGGATTATATTACTTAAAAGATTATACACAATTGTGCCATATATAACATATTGGTCAACAACTGATTGCATATACTACAGTGGTTCCATAAGATTATAATATCATATTTTTACTGTATTTTGTCTTTGTTTAGATGTGGTTAGATATATAACTATTTACCACCATGTTACAGTTGCTTAAAGTATTCAGTACAGTAATTGCTGTACAGGTGTGGAGGCTAGGAGCAATAGGCCACACCATGTAGTGTGGGTGTGTAGGAAGCTACACCATTTAAGTTTGTACAAGTACACTCAATGATATTCTCGTGACAAAATCGCCTAACAAAGCCTTTCTCAGAACTTGGTTGTGCTCAACTTGCTGGAGTCTCTCTTCTTTACTGACTTTAACGTAGCTAGCAGCCACGTTGGGTTAACTCCATTTGGCAAAGAACTGCACTGGGGTTTCTAGAAGCTGAGAGCAGCCTCCAGCCAATAGCCTTTAAAGATCTCCAGCCAGTATCCAACAATAAAGAGAAAGCCTTAGTTCTATAATCGCAAGAAAATGAATTCTGCCAATAGCCTGAGAGAAAATGGAAGTGGATCTTTCTCCAGTTAAACCTCAGTTAAAGACTATAGCTCTTGCTTGATTGTGAAAACACCCTGAGCAGAAGACCCAGTTAAACTAAGCCGGACTTCCGATTTGCAGAAACTGGTAGAAGATGAACGTGTGCTGATTTAAGCCACTAAGATTGTGGTAATATTGTTAGCCACCATGCCTTGATAACATTGTTGTTGTTTCTATACAGGTAACTGATTTCTCTTTCCTCCTAATAAATCAGTGCTACTTCCAAGTTGTGAACATATTCTCCTATCTCTTCTAGAAACTACACTTAGATTTTAGGTGTACGTTTCATTCCCAATTAATGTTTATGTACATTATAAGGTAATGGTTGAGGATCACTTTTTCTAAACAAAGATCCATCTATTCAAGCACTATTTACTGAAAAAAAAATTTTAAATGAATAACTTGCACCTTTGTTGAAAATCAGTTGATTATACAAATATTTAATTCTTCATTTGTCCTATTGCTCTATTTTACTAACCTTATGCAAAAACCATACTGTCTTGATTATTGCAGCTTTATAGTAAATCTTGAAGTAGGTTCTCCAGTTTTATTCTTTTCCAAGTTTGTTTCTGCCATTCTTTGTCTCTTGCATTTCCATAGAAAATTTAGAATCTGATTTTCGTTTTACATGAAAGTGCCCACTGATACTACATTGGAATTGTATTGATTGATTTGGAGAGAACTGACATCATAATTATACTGAGTCCTCCAGTGAATGAACATAACATACGTTCAGTTATTTATTTTTTTATAGTTCTTTCAGCAAGATTTTATAACTTTTAGTGTACATTTCTTACATATATTTTGTGAAATTATCCCTAAGTTATTAAATGTTTTTTACATTATTGCAAATGATCTGTTTTCTAATTGCTCATTTCCAGTTGTGTTAGTTTGCTAGGGTTGCCATAATGAAGTGACACAGACTGGGTGGCTTAAATAACAGAAATTTATCTGGAGCCTGGAAGTCCAGGATCAAAGTGCCAGCAGGTTATTTCCTCCGAGGTATTTCTCTGCGCCTGGCAATGGCTGCCCTCTTGCTGCTTCTTTACATGGTTGTCCCTCTGTGCATGAGTATTCAGGGTGTATCTTTTTATGAGTGCAGATTTCTTCTTATAAAGGCATCTGCCAGAAAAAATAAATAAATAAAGACATCTGTCAGGAAAAAAATAAATAAATAAAGGCATCCGTCAGATTGGATTGGGATCATTCACATGACCTCATTTAACCTTAATTATCTCTTTACAAGCCCAAACTCTGGGTTAGAGCTTCACCATTTGAATTTGGGGGAAACACACTTCAGGCCATAACAGTAGTGTAAAGAAGTCCAGTTGACTTTTGCACACTGACCTTGCTAAATCATCCCTTAATTCTTACAGGTTATTTGTACATTCCCTAGGGAACCTTCATAGACACGTCTATGAAGACACTCACTTCTGAAAGCACAGGAAGTTTTACTGTTTCTTTTCTAATTTTAACATCTGTGGGTTTTTTTGTTTGTTTTCCATTTTTTATTTTATTGCTCTGGTTAAGACATGCACAATACTGACTAGAAATGATAAAGATAAGCTTTCTTATTCCAATCTTAAGGGATTTTTTTTTTAATAGATACACTTTACCAAATTGAAAAATATGTTTCTATTTTTGCCTGGATTTCTTTCTTTCTTTTTTTCTTTTTTTTCATTTCTTTTTTTTTTTTTTTTAATCATGACTGGGTATTGAATTTTGTCAAATGGTTTTTCCCTGCATGAATTGAGATGATTATTTATTTTTGGCAATACGGAGAGTTGCAATACATGATTTTTGAATGTTAAACCAATAATATATTCTTGGTATAAATAAGTCAATGGATATTATATTTTAAAAATATTTTTATTTATTACTAGAGTCAGTTTGCTAATATTTTTAAAGACTTTTATATTTCTATCATGACAGATACAGTTTTCTTAAATAACTATGTCATGTTTGGTATCAGGGTTTTTCTGGCTTAATGAAAATATTGTTTTTGGCTAAAATGTTTGATCAAATTCACCAGAAAAATTATTTAGGCCTGAAGTGTTCCTTGTAGGAAGGTTTCTTAAAATAATAAATTCAATGTGTTATTGAATTTTATTTCAATAGAATTCCTAATTTCATTTTGTGTCAGTTTCAGTTAGCTGTTATTTTAAAGGAACTTATCCATTTCATCAAAATTATTGAATTTATTGACATACGATTATTTAACATACTTTGAATTTCATATTATGTATTACAGGATTGCTGCAAAGGAACAGAAAATAATGCATAGTATTTGAAAAAATAAAACCAAGGCAATAACTCTTAGCATTTGCGTTGTCTTTTTTGGAAAAAGGATTTTAATCATTTATGGTTTTTCTCCCTAGTTGTATGACCCAAACCTTTAACAGTAGAGGTGGATAACAGACTAATAATGTAGAACTTCGTAAGCCATGTTAGCGAGTCTCAATTTTATTCTAGTACAATGGAACTACAAAAAGGTCTTTATATTAAGTCCTCACACAACTGTTATAAGTAGCATGAACAGCATTTTTCAAGTCGTTTCCTGGTGGTGTTTATTATTACTTATTTTTCAACTCATTTTATAGTAAGACTGAGGTGCTTAGAGCAATCTTATTCCCAGTTAAACCATAACATAATTGAGAAAAATGGGATAAAATGGAGCTAAAAAACAAGAAGCTAAGGCAAGGACAGTTCAAAATATGGTACCTTTAACTACTTCTAAGTTGCAGAAGTATTGTTACAAGTTTTATTCGACACCTGGGAAAGGAGACTTGTGTCAAACACCCCTGACTCCCATCACTTAGCATGTGTTCCTCAGGTACTAGGCCTTCACTCTGTTGGGAGAATCCATGGATTGTCTTTGTTGGAGCAATTTTTCAGAAAAGGTCAGGAGAGAAAGGACATTGGGATATTGCTCATTCTCCTACTCCATTTGTGCTGCTATAAAAGAATACTACAGGGTGGCGCCTGTGGCTCATCGAGTAGGGCGTCGGCCCCATATACCGAAGGTGGCGGGTTCAAACCCAGCCTTGGCTGAACTGCAAAACAGAAAAATAGCTGGGCATTGTGGCGGGCGCCTGTAGTCCCAGCTATTCAGGAGGCTGAGGCAAGAGAATCGCCTAAGCCCGGGAGTTGGAGGTTGCTGTGAGCTGTGTGATGCCACGGCACTCTACCAAGGGCGATAAAGTGAGACTCTTTCTCTAAAAAAAAAAAAAAAAAAAAAAAGAATACTATAGACTGGGTAATTTATAAACAAGAGAAACTTATTTTTCATAGTTTTGGAGGCTGTGGGCCAGCAGACTCCTTGTCTGGTGAGGGCTGTTCTCGGCTTCTAAGATGGCAGCTTCTTGCTGCATCCCACCTACAGGTCAGCAATGTGCCCTCAATGGCATAAGAAATAGAAGGGGCCATCATGTCCCCTCAAGCCCTTTTATAATGTAGGATTAATTCATTCATAAGGGCAGGATCCCCATGCTCTGATCATCTCCTAATGACCTTCTTACCCCCTTAGTACTATTGAAGTGAGGGTTAAGTTTCCAAACTTAAACTTAGTCTTCTTCCAAGTTTAGGAGGAGACATAAACACGCAGACCGTCGTACCTGTTTATTTAAGCAAACCAGAGCAAACAATTCAAGCCAAGCATTCACTCCATCTTTAGGCAGGTAAGTAAAGCTTTAAATTGACTTTCTTTAGGAGGAATGAGTGGATTTCCACAGGGGGAGAAAAGCACTAAGGACAAATTCTATAATCATGGGCCATGTAAAAGATAATATAGGTTTTTCTGGCAATTGCAACAGACTGCATATACTATGGGGGGGCCTATAAGATTATAATAGTGTATTTTTATTGTACTTTTTCTAGATTTAGATACATTTAGCTACACAAATACCATTGTTACAAATACCTATAGTATTCAGTATAGTAACATGCTGTTCAGAATAGGCACCATACAATGCAGGTATTTATACACTGTTAGGCTATACTGATACCCAAATTTCATCTTCAGTAGGTCCTTGGTTTCAGTGATTTGAAGAATGAATACACAGACCAGAGATCAGTGGTAAAACAGTATTTATTTACAGAAAAGAGTACAAAACCACCAAAGCTCCTGGCAGATAGAAACAAACCAAGGGGGAAGAGGGTACACTCTCTCTCTCCCTCTCTGGGGCCTCTTTGTCCAGGAGTATATACATGGTTTCATGGGTCTTCTTTAGTTACATTTAGTGGGGACTGGGTAGCAAATGAATGGCTATAATCCCTTTCATTCCCAGGCCTGGGAAACCTACATGAAATTGACCAGGCCTAGGAAATTGGGGGGGGGCGGTTCCCTGTTCAGCCGCAGGTGCAAGGGGAGCCTAAGGTGCTGGTGTCTCCCCATCAGTTGTCTGGCCCCTCTAGCTACTAGAGCCTCCTGCGGGAGGGGCCCCCCTTTGCCTACCCTCCAGCCCGCTGGTTCCTCAGCCGATGGCCACCACACCAACACCGCCAAGGCAGAGGCGGCAGGTCCGCCCCTCAGCTCCACCCAGCTGGCTGGGGCGCCACCTGTCCTGTATCAATACCACTTAGGTTTGTGTAAGTACACAACATTCTATGATGTTCCCACAATGAGGAAATCACCTAAGGACACATTTTTCAGAATGTATCCCTGTCCCTAAGTAACCCCTGATTATGTCATGAGTACTGTAACTACTATCATAGCAACAAATTAGGCAAGAATTATCATTTTAAAGTCCAAGATGATTTATCACTCATTACTTTTCATTTTCTTACTGTCTTGCTATATCGGTTGTGGTAGTTTGAATTTAACAGTAAAGTTTCAGAGAAACTGAAATTACAAAAGGGTAATTATTCAATGCAAGAAAGAAAGTATTGCAGTGGGGACTTGGAAGACATTTTCTCAAGTCCCCATATCATCAATTTAATTCTTCAAAAAATCAGGTCACTGCAGAATGCCTATTATAACTGTAAATTTGCGACAGGGAGATGAGGATAAGGACAAAGCAAAGAACGACACCAAACCCCCTCCTCTTAAGCACAAGAGGGCTAGGATAAAATAGGGGAGAAAGGCTGTGTGCCCTTTTTAATAGACTGTTTCCCGGGGTTTTATTCCACTTTAATAAAAATGATGAATTAATTTAAAATTGGTCTAACTTCATTGCACCCGGTATTACTGGTACTCTCAATTGTATAGAGATGTCATTGCTTTCTAACTTCACAAAGCACCGTGATTATTTCAGTTTGCCTTTTTTCTTTTCCCAGAAAGTGTTTTTCCAGTTATGAAAAGAGGGAGTTTGATGCAATGGTTAAAGCCGCTTAATTTATAATTGTTAATTGTTATCAAATGAAGCACGAATATGGCTTTGTTGGAAGTCACCCACCTACACCCGCTAATTCGTCCCGGTGGCACGCACCCCATCTCTCCCCCCCACCCGGGCGTGGTCGGTGGCTGGAGCCCTTTAAGCCACTGCGCAGGCTGGGCTCCAAGGAAGGTCGTTCCCCATTCCTCCGGGACCCGAGCGCTGGGCTAGGGAAAAGCCAGGTGGGACGGTCGTTTTACCCCCAGGAACGAGGAAAACCGCCCAGGATAGCACCACCTCTCTCTTTCGGTCAAACTTCTCCCAGCTCCCGCCTTCTGGGCTTGGGATGGGTCCCGCACTTTGTGACCTTTCCCTTCCTGCCGGACACTGCGAACACACCCTAGCGCTTTCCCCAGAAGCCGGTTCGGCGCACAGCGCACCCCAGCGGCGGTGTGGCCGTCTCCTGCTCGCGACCACTTGGCTTCCGCAGAGCTGGCCAGTTGCGGTCGCCGCTGCCTCGGAACCGGGAGACTCGAGAGGCTGTGCGAGTCGGACTCCGCCCGACCCTACGAGGGCGCAGGGCGGCAGCGCTCCGCCCCGCCCGCCACACCTGGGTGCAGTGAGGTCCCGGAGGGCTGGGGCGGGGCAGGGGGCTGGCCCCGCGCCCAGGCAGCTTCTCCGCGAGCGGAGCAAAGCAAAAGGGGAGGGTCTCGAGGAGAGTCCGTCTACACCAGGGAGGGACCCTAGATGAGGTAGAACACCAGAACCTGCGAGCGGCGGAGACGTGCCGCGCCAACCATGGAGCCGGCTGGCCCCGACCTCGGGCGGCTGCAACAGCACCAGCAGCGGGACCAGGACTCGGTCGAAGCGTGGCTGGACGATCACTGGGACTTTACCTTCTCTTACTTTGTTAGAAAAGCCACCAGGTAAGAAGAGGACTGACGGAAGACCCGGCCAGGGCATGGAGCGTATCCCGGGGCTGACCTCTGTCCCCCTATTTAAATTTCCCCTTCGTTCACCATTAAAGAACCCATGTTCCCAGGCCCTTTGCTTTTTAACTCTTCCTTTTACGGGGTAGCGACCTCGACTTTAAGCGAGCAGTCAAAAAACTCAAGTGTCAGATTCTATTAACTTGCTCACAAAGTTCAAATGCCAAAATGTACTTGCCCCTTTGGTATTCCCCAGGAGCAGGATTATTTTCACACATCCACGCTCATGGGCCTTCCTCAGGCTCCTCTCCACCCTCCTGGTCGCCTAAATCCTCCCAGCAAAACCGTAACAGTTACCGACCCCTTCCCTGCAGCTCCGGAAGCACCACTTCCAAGTCGGTCGCAGTGGCTCCGCTCCTCCCCCGTCCCCCCTCGTCCCGGCCCTGGCTGGGCGGGGAAGCCGGGGTAGGGACGAGACCACGAGGAAGCCCAAAGGCAGCAACATGCCGGAACCGTCCCGGAGTGAGTGCGGTCGCCTTTTGTCCCCTTCCAGTCCTCCGATTGTCCCGCGCGTCTACTCTCACTCGCTTTTCCGCCAAAGGCTGCACCACCTAAAGGACGGCTTTGGCCAAGGGTTTGCAGCGCGCACACAAAGGGAACGGGGAGGGGGGGCGCCGCGGCCAGCGGACCCCGAGGGGTTGGCGGGTTCCGCGCGGCCGAGACTGAGACCCCAGAGGCCAGCTCTTCCTGGTCGCGAGCCAAGCGCCTCCGCGGAGGGCGGGAGCCTGTCCTTTTGGAGGCGGCTGCGCTTTAGGGCGCGCGTGGGAAACACTCGCTAGAGAGTTGGGAGGAATTAAGACAGGAGCGGAGGGATGAGAGGGTGGGGCGGAGAGTGCGTGGCGGGCGGGTCCCCTGAAGCCTGAAGACTTGGTCAAAGCCGGGGCTCGAGCGAGGCTCCTACGCGAGGACTCAGGCTGACTCCAGGACGCACCCGTCGGAGAGGGTCCCGAAGCCCACTGCCGCCGGCTCGGGGTCGCAGCCGAGCGGGGCGGTGATGGTGGAGGAGCCGGTCGGGACTCGGCTCCGGCCTCCCACCCGCCGGCGCGCGGCCGAGGCTCTGCGGGGCGCTCCCCGCCAGGGGGCGGCGCAGCGCGGGGCGATCGGGCGGCGACGGGCGGCGGCGCGGCGGCCGGGGCGGTAGGGGAGCGGGCTCCGAGTCACCGACCTCACCTCACCTGGGCACGGCGTTGCCCTAGTGGAGCTTCCTGGAGTCCAGGATCGGCGGAGTTCGGAAACGAACTCCCCGGGTTTGCTATGTTGCCCTTTGGAGACAAAACGAGGTATTTCCTTCAGCATCCCCCACTTAGCACTTTCGCCTGGGGCGGGGGTGGCACGTTAGGGACCGGGTGCCGGGTCGCAGCAGCCTGGCGATGCCTCACAGTACATGGGCTGTATTTTTGTCTTTCTTTACTCTCACGTCTATTACCTTGGGGTCTCAGATTACGCTCTTTTAATCCAGTTTTTCTAAGGAACCTTCTAGTTGGTGTTGACTCAGTCACTTTCGGGGGGCTTTCGACAGAAATGAAGGCTCAGGGACAAATCTTACCTCTTGTGTTTAATTACCCTGCCCTCATTTTTAAGACCTCTTACTGCTTTCGACTTCTTTCAAAATCCGAAATCTCCGAGTGGCCAGAGGATGGCCCTAGAAGTGGTTTCTCTTTAACTGCACTTCTTTGCGAGTTGAGGATGAGGCACCTAAGGCTGTCTAGGTTTAGAATTTTCAATTGCTGTGGTCTGACTGCTTTCAGGGGTCACCTGCTACTCCAAGGCTGACTGTCCCCAGTTTCCATTCACTCTTGCACATCCTCATCCTTCTGTGTTCATTGAATTACCGCGCGCAGAATGGGGAGGAGGCCAGAGAGCTAGGCTGATTTTTAATTGTGTTGGAGGATTCTTCATGCAGATGATAAACAGTTTAAAGAAAAAAGTTACTTATGCAATAAATGAGCATAATGTCCTTTTCTTTGTTCTTCCTTTTTCCTTTAAAGGCATACATTTGGGATGCTTCGTTAATAGTTTTTGACCGTTCGTAGATAACGAGTTCACTTACAGAGTCTGCCAAAACTTTGAAAAGTGTAGCAACACTGGATTGGAAAATAAAGGGAAAGAGTTAAGTTACATTTTTTCCCATTACTTTTTCTCCCAAATAGCATAGGATTAAAATCCCATTTCTCAAAATTGCCATGTTAGTGAAATTGAGAGCATCTGAGACTCCAGAAGACTTTCAAAAAACTTTCTTGGTTAGGATTTTTAAATTATAGTTGATGTTGGCAAAAGATAGAACACTTTCTGTAATATATATATGTGCGTATGTGTGTTCTTAGGAGTTTATGTCGAGTGAAGTTGGGAAATGAAAGTGTAAAATATTTAAAAGTAGTGCAGGCCTTCAATTTTAGGAGTTAGAAAGTGCTGAAATTTGTCAGTGTAAAAAAATGTAATCTTATAATTTGTGTGTAGCCAGAAGTTCTTCATGAAATAATATTCCAATTTGGCTTTATGTTTGGTGGCATTAACTAGAAACTGAAGAATAACACAGTGGACATTAGTTGATTATAAATTTGCCGAACTACTAATGTCAGTGTGTTGGACATTATTGTGGTAAAAATTTATTGCACACATTTTAGCCTTACAGCTAAGTCTTTCTTTTTTTTAACAAGAAACTCACATTACTTTGTTTTTCCCCTTTTTTTATACTTTTTTAAGTGTGAAATAAATATCATATGTGATTCAGGAAACCCACAAAACAGAATAGTTCTGTAGAGGCGTGTGGCATGTTTTCAGATTTAAAACGAATTTAGATTCACTCAGGTCTACCCATCTGCATCAGTAACCAGGCTTGCTGATGGAACTATTTCTGTCTTTATTTGTTGCTGTTGCACATTCATGCATGCCTGTTTATCCTATCCCAGACTGAATGATCTGACCCAATGGTAGTCATTGAACATAATGAAGGTTCTGGCATTCCTCAATTCTCAAAACACCTGGGAATTTTGGTTGACCTTAAAGCAGTTATGCTGCTATATTACACTGTTTCCTGTAACTGTCTTCAAATACAGAGTTAACTACTTCATTAAAAGGTATAGCTTGGAGCATAGAGATAGATGACTTTTGGTTGTCACAACCTGTTTATGTGAATTTTTATCAATTGAACGATTCCTAACATAATCTATTGTCATAAAAATTAATTTGAGGCTAGTACACTGCATCTGGAAAATTCCCACTCACACAATCCTAGACAATTTGCAGTCCTACAGGCCTTGGGTACCGTGTTGACTGAGGGCTTTAAAAGTGCATGCATTTGCAAATGAAGCCTTTCTGGTGCTAATGCCACTTAACAGCCATTGTTATTCTTGACAGCATATTAGAATAAAGTCACCTTTCATTAATAACTAATTAGCTTCGTGATTGTGGGTGATGTTTTAAGCCATTTAGTATTGTAGGGGTGACACAATTGACTTTTTATTGCTTTGTTTTGTACCATGCAAAAGCTTGAGAATATTTGGCATATACTGGAAATAGCTACTAAGTGAGGACAAGGTTTTATGACTGCTTGGATCAAAGTCCAGAAACAGAAGTTTTACATTCCCATGTAGCTTTTCTATGATAGACTTTTTATTCAACACTGGAAAGCCACGCTGAATTAATTGAGGTTCCAGGTCCCGGGTGTGGGATTCTTTCTTTTTTTCTTTTCTCATTTCTAAAAGCTATAGCATTCTTTATTTGTAGTATATTTACATTAAAATCAGATTATGGATCTAAAATAAATATTGCTATCCCATTTTAAAAAATTATGCTTTTTATAATTATAGAGGAATGTAAACTTAATTGTAATTTTCAGACACATGATGTGTTGAGCCTATTTTGTTGGGTAGTTGGTAGGGTTGAAGAAATAAAACACACTGGGCACTGACCCTTTCTGACTTTGATAACATTTATAATATTTTCATGATGGTAATTTTTGGTATAGTAATGGCCTACTCCTTCCCCTCCCCTCTATGGTTCATAACCAGAGTCCAGATAGCTAAGCTGCCTTTTAGTACCCTAGACTCTTGTGGAAGCTTTCTGCCTGGAGGAATCCAAGGGAGCCCCTGAATGATGTTACTCATTGCCTTTCTATCTCTAATTTTTTCAAAGTTTCGAATTTCAAATTTAGGCCCATTTTAGGCCCGAAACTGATGGTGATTCCTAAAAAATGTGGCAGCAATAATGCAACGGCAATGAGTATAGATGGATAGCTTGAAATAAACTGATTTTGAAGAGGATAACAAACTTAAATAGGCTCGTAAAATTTGGGATAATTTCTTGAGTTTGTGATCTGAAGATCGTAGAAAATGGCAGTATTTTCGTGAGATCTTGTCCTTGGAACCTCAAAATTGGGAAGTTTTTTAGTATTTTCATTATGCTATGTCACAAAATTTCCTTTTAAAATAATTTGGCCTAAATTAATGATTTGAGTCTGATCTCAAATATCGTTTCTTTTAAAATATTTGAAACTCCTTTCAAGTTGTATAGATACCTTCACCCTGATTTTATTATAGAGAATGTGTTTTACCATCAGCCATCACTTTCTCTAGATTTGAAAGCATCAATTAACTTAGAACTTTCCTTAAACTGCTGGAAAGATTTCTTTTTTTCTTTTTTTTGAGTCAGAGTCTCACTGTGTCACCCTTAGTAGAGTGCCATAGTGTCACAGCTCACAGCAACCTCGACCTTGGGCTTAAGCGATTCTCTTGCCTCAGCCTCCCAAGTAGCTGGGACTACAGGCACCTGCCACAATGCCCAGCTATTTT
>CAUYRH010155151.1:0-17244 GCA_963574655.1 Perodicticus potto
TATTTGAATCAGTCTGCCGAGAATCCATGTATATATATTTGAACTAATATCATCCTTATAACAGGTACATTTTCAACTTAAGTTTTTACTCCATTATGCACAGTTTGAGATAAATAAATTTTTGAAATATGGACACTGAAATTATGCTTGAGTCTTTCATTTATTCGGATAACACCATGATTTTACATAACTTCCCTGGGGAATTATAATACTGTGCTCAGCCAAGAAAGCGAAATACCAAAAACCTCGGTATTAGTCCAGCCTCATGTGCTAACGTTAACTACAAAAAAATGGCTGGATGATTAATAAGTACTCTGGAAAAATTGAAATGCTTCTGTCATTTCTAAAATAGAAGCTAGATACTTATATTGTAATCCACCCCCTCTCTTGAAGGCAGCATGAATAAGCATGATGGGGACTTATACTTAAACTGATTTATGCCACTTGTTGCCAGAAAGGATTCGATTCTGAAATTTTTCATGTAGTTCATTTAGCAGATGGAGTATTGAGCCAAATCAGTACCAGGTTGGCTGGTTTTGTTTTCATTTTCTTTACAGCACAATGGTCCTTTGAAACCTAGTTACTGGGGAAAATGATGCTTCTTGTATCAGAATAATTGCAAACTAGACATGCAAAGTGTTCATCTGCTGGGTGGGTGTTTGGATTACTCTGGCCCTGCTATTGTCTGAGAGGAAACAAGTGGTTTGCTTTCTTTGTTCCTTGACTTCATAAACTTTCTCCTCTACATTTTCCTGTTTAGGGGCAAGGGAAAGCAAAGAACGTCTTGCAAAACTCTCCGACTTATCACGGACATAGTCTCTTTTTTATTATTATTTATTTTCTTTTTTCCTTCTCTCTCCCTCCCCGAATTCCATTTCTTAAATTGGCAGCGCGGGTCCAAGCCTGTAGCCCCAAATCGGATAATCTCTGCAGCTGATAACAAGCAAAACAGAAGCCAGGCAACAGCCATATTAAAGAAGAAAATCAACTCTGAGGTAGATATTTTACTTTGTCCGGTCTGATCACATTTGGAGATGATTATGCTTTTGATCTGTTAACAATGTTTTACAACAGTAGTAGAGAAGTAGGGGGAGGGGAAAAGGGTGGAGAAACAAGATTGGATTTGCTGTTTTCTTTTGCCCTAGGAAAGGTAAAGGAAGGCTGTAGTTGTCCTCAGTGAAAGCGGAAAAGTTGGGAAATCACCTTGGTCTTTGAATTAGCGATGCTTCTGCATCACAGCCGATCCTCACTTTGGGGCAGCCGGAGAAACTGTGACCTAGTCAGGGACTTTCCTTCTTTATTTACTACTTGCTTCCCTTACCCCACCCAAGGGGACCAGGAACCAAAGTCCGGCATTCTTAAGAGTACGGGTTTGCTGCTCACAATTTCAAGAGCTTGTCCTATCAACTTGCTACAACTTTGGAGAAGTTGGAAATCCGGCCGCGCCTTGCGCCCTTGAGTAAAGTGCCCGCTTCAGCCACTAAGTTAGCTCATCCCTTGGGCTTGCAGGCTCCCTTCTCAAGAAAGTTATTTCTTTCTCATGGTGTTGCTAATGTTAGTTCTGGGCCAAACTGGGGATATCTCATATTACTGTACTTTACATTTATTTTGGATTGCTTTATTTTAGGTATGCATTGATTTTTACTTATTACTTCTTTATCCTCATTTTTAGAGCAACATTATACTGGGAAGGGACAATTATTCCAGTTACCAATTCTAAGCGAGGCATTTCCCCCCTAATTAATGCAGAGACTCTAAAAGAATTTCCCCTGGCCTGGCCAGCCATTGTAATGCATATACGGATTATTCACGTGGTAATGAGCACATTGGCCAGTTCTTGCTCACACATACGAATAAAAGAAACTTTGAATAAAAATCCAAATGATCGTGCTGGGGGAATGAGGAGGGTATTCCTGGAATTTGAATCAATCAGTTACATAAAATGTTTATATTTGAAAAATAGAGATATAATAGAAATATGTATAGGGGCTTAGGATAATTGCACTGCACTGACCTCCTATTTAAGGGGGGAAAAAAAAGAGCCCACAAGATAAGACGCAACTTTTGCAAAATACTCAGATTCAAATATATTGCAAAAGGAAAGAGCATAATATTTTGGGAAGTTGAACTAGCTTTGAATAATTGTTACTGTCTGCATAAAGCAGGAGAATGTCCAATCCCTCTCCCATCCCTCCATGTTTCGAAAGCAAACAGTTGGAAATGGAAGCCAAAATATTTTGTTTGCAAATATAAATGATTTTGGTAAACTGCATCTGAGGAAAATGATAGATACATAACTTGAGCCATCATTCATTTCATTGGGTTAAATGTGTACCTCACATATATAATTGTATGGCTAGATTGATATTAAACATATAACATTTTAATATATTTGACTAACCAAAAAAAATAATAATAATGTGATTTTCAAGAAGGGGAGTTAATCCATAAACTTGCCCAGGGGTGGATATCTCATGGTATTGAAGATAGTTGTAGAGTGTTTTCTCGGGATAGTATTCTGCTCAATGAAATCACTTAATTTCCAGTCAAAGGGAGTGAATTTAAATGTTTTGTTAACCTGATACACAGAACAGAAACGTGCAAAAGGATGAGATTATTGTTTCTTCTCTCTGTAATTTTTCCTCTCCCCAAACCCGTGCCCCCTCCGCCCCCGTACTTTAAATAAAGAGCGTTAAAATATTTTGCTGAGCTGTAGTAGATTAGCAAGGTTTCTTGCCAATGCTGGGAAGCTGGTATTACAGACTGTCCCAGGGGAAAATGGCTCACATTAACCACTAAATGAATATTTGACAAGGGCTCATTCGGAGGTATTATTACTATAAACGTGTCCCTACTGGACTTTTCAAGGGTCAAAGAGCAACGCTTCAATTAATTATTTAGACTACTAGTAGATTTGGTTGTAATAGCTGTACTTATGTCTAGAAACCGACACATTCTTACAGGAGGAAAATCTCAGGAGAATCTTCTCCATCAGCAACACTTTGGATTAAAATACACATAGAGCCCTTGCATTCTAAAGCTGATTTTTTCATAAAACCTTTTTCTGGGGTGGGGGGAACTTTGGAGCTTTGTCGTATTATATTCTTTGTCTTCATTAAGTGTTTTTGTTTTAAAAGAAAAAACAAGAACATAATAATTTATCTTAATTTCCACATGATGTCTGACAAGTTCTTTTAGGGATTTACAATTTGGGGGTAAAGGGAAGGGTGTTTATTTATAACCTTTGCCTTTTCTAAGTAGAGATGTCACAGGATTCCAGAGACTATGAAGGCCCTGAATTTAGACAGGGTACACATTCCTGTTTACCAGTAATATTCACTCTTTAAAATGGAAGGCGCCATAAACTGAGTACTCTAAGTTCTAGTAGTCTCAAAATTGGGGTACGAAGTAGTTCCTTCCCTTCCCTCCCCACCTATTGGTCTGAAGCTGCAAGGTGCAGTGGGAGAGTGAATGTTCCATTTCTGCCCTGTCATAAGTTCCTATGTGGCCCTAGGTAAAATGGTAAGGGAATGATTTTGAGGGTAAGATTCCTTGACAATAATATATATTGAATGAATAAGAGATAAGCTACAAAAGGTGGGGGGAGTGGGAAACAGTAATTACAAACCCAATTCATTCAGCTTTTCAGAACTTTTGTTGTGGGAGCTCCATTGACAGAGTTTTGAGCTGACAGTTTTCTCACATTAAAAAGGACTGATCAGCGCCTCAGGGGGACAAGAAATGCCGCTTAACTGCATAGTGATGGGGTCTTCATTTAGAACCATTACAAGAAGAAAATTAAACAGTGCTTTTGTGTGCACAAGGTTTACTTTTCAACTGCTAACAGTTTATAGCTAACTGCTCTGAGATTGAAGTTTGACTATGGTTTGATCACCTGCTGATTGGCACTGCTTATTTATTTATATATCTGTTATAATTAAGAGAGCTTTCTATCTGCTCCCCTCCTTTATGTCTTGGTCTTGGAGAATTTTTAAAAACAGGTTCTCATATTTTTCTTTGTGGAAGGAGTTTTCTTAGCCATGAGTTTTAGCAGAGACTTGTTCACATTCCCCAATCCCCCCACCCCCCACCCCACCTCTGCATTATTGCCTTCAAATAATTTGCATTTCATTCTCTGGAGTTTTTCTTTTCTTTTCTTTCTTTCTTTTTTGTCTTTTTCCTGCTGTATTTCCTTGCTGTCAGAGTTGAGACTACTTTTCAGGTCGTAAGTGAGGGTGGGAATAAGGGTTGATTTATTTCTTTGCGTTGCTTTTTTTTACCTAAGTGGGAAGAGGGCTGGATGGATTTCCCTATGGCCCTCACCTCTGAAGTGAACCCCTTAAAGAAGTGGGGGGGGGGAAGACTCTGACCTTTATTATGAAAATATGGATAAAGTCCAAAGGGACATATCCTGCAGAGCTCTACATACAGTAAGACGCTGTAGAGGAGCTTTCCAAAGACAGGGAAGTTGCCTAAACCAGAGAATTGGTTTAGGGTCTTTCATAGTTACTTTCTATTTAAAACTCTCCTGGAAATCTGCTGTCTGATTACCACGAAGAGGGATTTATAACCTCCTCTGTTCCTTCTGACCACGATGTCTAATTTGCAATTTTTATTTTCAGTTTGTATATTTTGCTTCTGTGGCCTTTAAAAAATAATGGACGACTATCTTTTTTTGACTAAGGAGACTTCTCTAGGGAAGGGTAGAGTATTAACATTGCTCAGGGCAGACAGCTCTCTTTCTGTACTGCAAGTTCAGATGGATTTTTATATTTTGGTATAATTATGATATTTCTAATTCCTTAAGCGCTATGCTCAGTTCCTCTCCTAAAGCAAATATAGAACGTCCTCTCATCTCGGGACGCAAAGATATTTGCTGCTTCTAGGCGGTTGAACTTGAGATGCTTGTTCTACTTCGCAAAGAAGTGTCAGGTGATTTAAAAGCGCGGAGAAGTCATTCGTTGTACTCCTCCCGTCTGCCTGCAAGTGCAGAATGAATTGTGCACAATTGTGTACAGATTTCAGCGCTGTGAACTATGTTCTGCCTCCTCCCGTCTTCAGCGCGGGGCTGTGAGCTCGCGGGCTCCGGCCGCTGCCCCAGGGATCGCGCGGCGCCGAGTGGCCAGGGACGCCCGGGCACATCCAGGCCGCGGACAGGCTCCCCGCGGTGGACCCGACGTCACCATGGCCCTGGCCGCGGCCCCACCGGGCTCTGGAGCAGGTGCTGCGTGGGCTTGAGTTCTCTCCGCCCTAACGCCCCTGCACTCTGTCCCTCAGCCTTCCTCATCCCGGGTCAGACAAGTCCCGCAAGGCTCCGGGCTGTGGGGCCCTCGCTGCTCCACAACCCTCGGCCTCCCCCACGCGGCCCAGCACTCCCCACATTGACCTCGTGACCCCGGAGACGGCCGCAGGTCTCCAACTTCCCACGTCGGAGCTCGTGTCCCCAGATCCTGCCTTCCTCTGGCCTCTCCCCTCGTGCTTTTCTTTTAAGAGGCTGCTTGTCCCTGTCTGCGACTAGGTCCCAGCATCAAGTGATTTCTCTCGGGTCCTTCCAGAGCAGAGGCCCTGGATTCGCGGAGCAATTGGGGATCTCCGGAATGCTGGGGCTCTCTGAAGCAGAGCGGGTAGCGAGGGGAAGAGCAGATTCCTCACTCTGAGATTTGTCAAACGGGGATAAGCTATAGCTACCTCAAAGGCAACGGATACAAACCTCGGACCCCAAATAGGCTTGATTGCTAACTAGAACTTCTCGCGCTCTCCAGCAGGACTGGGTGGTAGAGAAGGGAAGCAGTTCTCCGGCTGGGCTCCGGAGCCCGACACAGAAACGCCTGACCTCCCCTCGGGCCGGTTCTGGGCGGTGAAACAGGCCCTGTTCACACCCTTCTGACCTCTGCGGGGCTCTTTCTGGTTTGAGACTTGCCTAGGAAGTTATCTCGCAAACTTGCCATCCCTGGGTATCTTTGTGAAGGGAGGGATCCCGGCATTCTGGGCAGAAGCAGCCCCCACCCGTAGAAGGCAAAAAAATAATTACTGCATTAAAAGGAGCCGTGAATTCTTCCCGAAAGGGCGCTTATCGCTGGCGGCCAGGCCGGAGGGGACTGCGCCCCCACCCCCGCCTCGTGACGTCAGGGCCTCGGGCACCAGGATTCTGAGCCTTCCAGGAAGGGCGAGATCCAGACGCTGGGGGCGAGGCCGGTGCAGCCAGGGGCTCAGTCTCCACTACCCAGCTCCACTTTGGGGGGCACCCCAGAACCTAACTACACACAGAAGTGGCCACAGGGTGTAGTCACACACTTCCTGTCACAGGAACTTCCTTCTTCCATGTATGAAGTTGTGTGATTTGCTAGCTAAAATTTGTTATGGGATCTGAGCTGTTTTAGTTGTGCTTCTGTTTGTTTTGTTTTTGAACGTTCAACAGATTATAAAGAGACTTTCTAAAGCGCCCTGTAGCTTCCTTTGGACCCGCGTAAGTTTCAGCAGGGATGTAAGAACTGTGCTTGGAGTTTTCTGGTTCTGAGACTGGGCGATGGTTGGGACAGTTACTTCTGACTTACCATTGCTATGCCATCTCTGTTTTCTCTTTCCTCCTCATTCCTAATAATTTGTGTAGCTTTTAATAATCTTTTTAGAAGCAAGTATTGCTCAGAGAACTTCTTTGAAACATGATTTAAATTATAGATAAGAAGACACCTGGTCAGTGAAATGTAAGAGGGATAAAATTATTGTTTTGGTAGAAAGCACCTAGGCTTTTCCAGGAGATGCACTTCCCAAGTTTT
The DNA here is from genome assembly GCA_963574655.1 of Perodicticus potto. Lineage (NCBI taxonomy): Eukaryota > Metazoa > Chordata > Mammalia > Primates > Lorisidae > Perodicticus > Perodicticus potto. The sequence goes on from CAUYRH010155151.1 coordinate 6,777, forward strand.
CTTTCCAACCTTCAAATCAATTGAATTCATTGAATGCCCTTCCAAATGGGAAGGATCCTGGAAATTAGGCCTTATGTTATGCTATTGGCCCAGCATCTCACAGAGTAACGATTTAGTGAGAATTAGCCAATATTTTGCATGCAGTCACTTTAGGATCAGCTCACATCCAGGTCGATTTGACTATCACACTTAACAGCTCCAATCTGGATTATTGCATAACATTACAGTTTAATCAGTCTGGAGTACTGAGTGGCAAACCTGTCTTCTCCTTCTCAAGGTCCTCCACCCTTTCTGTTTCTCCTTCCTCCCACTTCCAAGGAAAATATCTTAAAATCAAGTTTTCCTGTCAGAGTTTGTTTACCCCGACTTCTGTTAAACTGGACTAACACTCTCTCATCAGCTTTCTAAACACTCTCTCATCAGCTTTGTGAAATGGTGCAAAAACATCTTGGAATCCAAGATGGCAAAATAAACTTGAACATATGGGGAGAAAGAAGACTGTGTTGTTAAGATATTGATTTAAATGTTTAGCTCACACTTCAGCCTCAGTGCTTCCCTCACTCTCCAATCTTGCTTGCCTCCGTTGCTGCTCCCTGGGTTTGGGTACCCCCACCTCTACAGCAAACTGGTTGGTTCCCTGGCATAAATTATGAATGTGTATCAACCAGGCCCTTCTGATAAGATCAGTCAGAGGTTTTACTCTTTTGCACATTTTTGCTTTTATTCCCATTGAAACTTCTCCCTGCCTCATGCTGCTGTGTCTTTCTACCAAACTTAATATTCCCATATAAACTACAGAGACGTGCTCTTGATTGGAAAGATCAGGTAATTCACCCTCCCCCCCCCACCCAGAAAGCCTTACAAGTTAAAGGATACAAAATATTTCATAGTTAGTTGCATGAGCTTCCAAATTAGCTGCATATAAAGTATTTTAAGTTTTTTTTTTTTTTTTTTTTTTGGCTGTCACTGGCTGGCAATACTCATTCTGTGTGTGTGTGTGTTGGTTTGAAAAGCAGGAAGAAATGTAATGAATTGAGTGCTGTCAGAGATGTCTTCTGTTTGAACAATCTGCGATGGGCTGAATGGCAGGGACTCCCCTCACCCAGTGCAGGTGCAGTAGAGCTGGGGAAGGGGGAGGGGGGCTCCCTCTGTTCAGTCAAAAAGCACCATTCTCCACAATAGACCACACACTGACAGCCAGCGTGACATCAACTCACACTTTCATACTTTTCCCCCCATCCATAGTTCTGAGTTCACAAAGTGGCCATACAGTAGCCTTGCTTAGGTTCCTTTAATGAACATTTTGTGGCTCCTATGACCAACATTGAAATCTGCAGAGCCCTGGTAGGAACAAATAAATTTTTAATCATGAGTTCCAGGCCAAAATGTATAGCTATAGATGTTAAAAGTAAGCTGGTCTCCACACTCTCTCCCAATCGGTTTTCAGATCATCTGGGGCCCAGAACTGCCCCAGATGATCTGAAAACTCCAAGTCCTTCTAAGACTTCTTAGGTCCCAAGACATTGTTTCCCACGTCCTGAGAGAGATCAAACAGCAAGCATGAATTTCATGTATTTATTTAAATTTAAGAGGACCTCTAGTATTTTATTATGCTGCATGAGAGGGTTAATCCTGCAAATGAACAGACATTAATCTTGTGGAGTGGAGTTCTGTCCCCTTTTGAATTGGTTTTACTGGGAAAAAGGGATACGCAGAAAAAGGAAGGGTGTTAGCAAAGACAGCAACTGTTTTAAAACTCCATATAAAGATGGGACCACTTTTTGGCCACCCTGCTGCTATAAGAAACAGACCTTCAAAGATTTTGCTTTACATTTGTTTAAACCCAGGCCTTGGTGCCTCAACTTTTAAGCAGAATAATTCGCCACTAGAGAAACTATTCTAGTCAATCTTTTTATCCCCCACCTCTACTGTCCCCACTCCTCACTGTCCCCACCCTCTTCCCCACTTCTGAGTCCGGTATCTGAACTTTTTAGATGAAAGAAGGAGAGGCAAGGAAAGGGCCTTGTGGGTGAGGACAGTTCTCTCAGTGCCACTGCCTGGCCTGGCTAGACCCCCACGGCCTTGCCACTGACTGATTCCCCCACCACCACCTTGATTTGCTGAAGCATGGTGCCTAACAAAATTGATCCCTACTTGCTTTAAAATATAAATATATGTAGCTGTATACGTATTTCATGGCAACATAGGTAAATCTAGGACAGCAGCCGCAACCCTCCCTCTCCTCACCCTGCTACCCCCGCGGGGAAAGGAGGGGCCTAGGTGTCCAGCAGGCCAGGGCATGGGGCTAGAGGACTTATTTGATGGTCAGGATAAGTAAAGGATAAATTCCTTAAAACTTCAAATAACGCAAGAGATGGTAAGAGTTCTGAGAAGAGCTCCTGTGACTAGGAGTCAGGTGGTGGCCTGCACTGAGTATGCCTAAGGCGCCTACTAAAGTCAGGCTCCGAGGAGAGGCATCCCCCACCCCTCGACCCACAGCCCGCCACGCTACTTGATAGCTGACGCGTCTCCCGGCCGGTACACACCCACAATTAATCTTTCTTATTAAAGCCTGCATTCTGTACCCAAGGGGCGACTCAAACCTATTTAGATTTCCTTGGTTGGCTGCACAAATTTAAGTGGGCAAAGAGTTATAAACCTAATAACAGGGCGAGAGAGTGATTTGAGTAGAGAAGACGCAAGATTCACTAGAGTTGTAAGGATGCTGCGGGCCTTGCCCACCCCGGGCCTCTACCTCGGGGCGCATGCCAGGCTCCGAGAGAGAGGCCGTGGACCTCACGCACCACACACACGTGCGTGCACACACCTGCACCCTACCCCCTTCGCTCGCAGGGTCACTTGCATGGAGAGTGTCTCCTCAGGATTTCTTGTAGATAGATCCCTCCCAGAAAAGCAGAATTCTCAGAGCATCCTGAACCAGGAAACTTGCAGGGAACCAGGAAGGTTTGCACTGTTGGGATTAATTGAGAATGATTAACACTGGAGACCGTTAATCACCACTTTGCTGCTCTCGCCCTCCTTTCGGGTCTGCGGCGGCTGCCTCCTCTCCCGCCGCCGGCGCGGGTAAGCTGGTGAAAGTAAAGACGTCGCGGTAGCTGTCACCCAGTTCGGCTGTACTTTTTTAAACGCTCGCATATTGTTTGATTACTAATTCGAGTTAATATGATCTTTATGGCAACATAACAGTGGATAATTGGCCTTTTTTTCTGAACAACAATGTAAATCACAATCGCTTTATTATTTAATAACGTCAAACGCTTCGTTGGATTGGCCCCGACCGAGAAGACCTTTTCTTTCTAGACAGTGTTGTGGAGGAAGAACAATGAAGATCTAATTGTGGAGATTTCATAAGTTGGCTCCCGTAAATGAACAGCTTAGATATGGAAGTTCCAGCAGATGTGGGCACTATTCGCCGTAGAAACTCTACCCCCTGCCCCCATATACACAGTCCGAACGCTCTATTGGAGGTTTTTCGTGGTAATGGTGGTGGTGGTCCTTAGATCCTAGCAACCACCTAAAGTTTCCAGCAGTAATTAAAGCTTTACCGGGCTTGCTCTTCAGCCCTTTCTATTGCCGATTTAGCATTAAGGCATTAAGTCCACACACCAAATTGGCGCAACTCCCAAACAGCCACAACCACTGATGCGCCCCCCCACACACCCCTTCCCTCACTTCGGGTGCAGGACACCAAGAGCACCGGCCTGGGGCTTTTTTTAGTCTTACTTTGTTTTGATTTCATTTTCAAAATGGACTCAACTATCTCAGTGTCTTAGAATATACATGTTTCAGACAGAGTTTTGCAAGGGACACGAACCATTATTTTGCAAATGAGTGGAAGAGCAGACAAAACCCAGAGACCCTTCGAATGCAGACGACAAGGCTTAGAAGGAATGGGTCCCCGCTGCTCGAATGAAAGATTAATTACATTTGCCCCCACAGCCCCATTTCTAACGGTCTCTATCGCGGCTTTTGCCGTCACTGGAGGACTTCTGTCTTTGGGGGTCTTCAGACTTCGGAGTCCTTTGCAGATGGAGAGCCCCCATTATTTGGAATTCGGGTCAAGGAGAAAGACTCGCAGCCTACAGCAGTTTTTGTTTTTGCGTGTGCCCGCCTCTCCATTTTATTCAACTTCCCCTGCCTGTTGGGAAGCAGGACAATTCGCTACCCACTCCCCCGCCCTCCACCCAGCTTCTAAGATAAACAGGAGGTGCGAAGTGCTTCGCCTGCACACGTGCCCTCGGGGGCCCCCTCTCCCTGCAACCCCCTGCTCACCGACCTTGCAGCTGTCCCCAGAGCAGACCTGGGTGGAGACAGCCTTCTTTTCCCTTCCCACCTGCGTTTTAAAAATAAGACATTGACCGTTCTAAGGTAGTGGTCACATTTTCAGCTGTCCATGCTACCTTCCAATTTCTTCTTCGTCCGCTCTATTCCTTTCTGAGGCCCTAAAAAGTATTGGGGAAAGGCTGAAGAATTGGAGAAAGCAGTGAATTTTCAAAACTTACTCCCCACTCTCCACCATCACCTTTTAAAGAAGTATTTTACAAGGAGTGCATTTGGGAAACTTTCCCTAACAGGAGTTGGGCGCAGTGTTATTCTCCATGGGTCTGCTGGCCTTCCCGCCCCCACTGGACAATGCGCGCTTTGAGGCTCGGTGGCCTCCAGGCAGCAGGAGATGAGGGTACTGGGCAGCCTTCCTCCAAGGGGCCCGCAGCTGGGGGAGCGCCAGGCACAGAGCAGGGGCGGGGAGGCGGGCCACGCAGGAAGGAAAACCATAAAAGTACCATTTTCCCACCCCCCAGCCCGGCACAGAGGCAGGCTTTGAGGACATAGGGGCAGGGCAGCTGGGGCGGGGTGGGGGGTGAGAGATTCTGCGTTTTGTTTCTTTCTTTTACTCCCTCCACCCCCTGCCATCTAAACATTTTATTTTGGCGCAGAATTATGCACCCTAGGTTTTCCAACCCCCTCCGCCCTCGCACTTGGTAACCTGGGCTTTGGTTAACAATATCTCAACCCGCGGGTTTAACGCTCAGAACCCCTTCCAGGCCCCAGCGGCAGTTTTCTCGGCGCTCCCCCCACCGCCAACACCAGCACTTGAATTGCGGCGCCCCAGGAAAAGCCCCCTAGTTAGGTTCTCCGGGACACCACTTTCTAGTTTGGGTTTTTTGTCCCAGAGAAAGCATCACCACCCTCACCCTGTCCAGGCAGCCTTTAGGAGAGGACCTCTGAAATCAGCAGAAGACCTCAGATGGTTACCATATTGGTGGAAGGGTGTGTCTGGGGTTTTAAAACGTATACGAACTGGGACGTCAGGGCCACGTGCTGTGCCTTCGAAAAGCCGCCGCGGGCCCTGCTTTTCGGTGCTGCGGAAGCCGAGTTCGGCGTGGAGGGGGCGCTGAAACCACGGGCGGGCCCCAGATCTGGCCGCAGCGCTGAGTGAAGCGAATTATTGGAGCGTGTTTGATCTGGGGCTGCACAGTCAGCTTCTGCTTTATTTGTTTGTTTGTAATCTCATATTTAGCAAGCCGGGACGGTGGCAGCGAGGGAGAAAAGACGGAATGGAGGAGGGGGCTTCGCGGTAACCACACCCCTTCCTAATGAGTTAATTTCCATATTTGCGCCTCCCGCGTGTAGCGCCCTCTTTTTTCCCTGACACTACAGTGCTGTTGCGTCTTGCGCAATGCAGACACCTCCACTCTGCATTGAAACGAAAAAGCTGGTGGTAAGAGCAGAATATTGGTCTGTTGATACATTCGCGCCGAGCGTTGATCCCCGCATCGCCGGCGGCCGGTTAATTCCCCTACGCAGCTCACGCGGATTGTCCAGGGTTTGCAGACACTCAGGCAGACAGAAACCGACACAGCCCCCGCCCTTCCCTGCTTCCAGCTGTCCACTCTCACGTCTCTTTCTTTTTGCCCAATTCCGTATTTCTTTCCTCCTCAAGGTGAGGGCAGTGAGAGCATTGAGAGCAGGGTCTGCACAGAGAGGGGGGAAATAATCTCAAACGAATGAATCAAAAGTGAAAGTTTCAAGCGAAATACCGGCCCTGCTGGAGTGAATGCTGCCTCGCACTCAGCGGAGGCCCGAGTGTGGGTACGGAAGGGAGGAAGGAGGGAAAGTGAGGTCGTGAGGTCATGTCCATAGTCTGGGACGGTTAAAAGTTGTAAAAGGGAGCGAAGAAGTTTCAGGAGAGCTCTCAAAAAACTCAAGGCGGGTTTCAGCTGCTTCTAACCTGCCTTCCTATACATTTTTGTGGTGAGTCCGCTCAGGAAATTGACGAAAGAAACAGATTGTTACAATTGCTGGGCGCCCCCTGCCCCCACCCCACCCTGCTTACTTCGTAGCGCCTTAGGATGTGGGCTCGGGCTTGAGCTCCAAAATAACTTGCTTGTCAATTGCGAGCTGTGGCAGTATCAAAGTGAGCTGTCCCAACCAACTCTTGCCTAGAAGCTGGGAAGAAGCTTAAGCAGCTCTCTTTAATGATGATTTGTAGCTCCGCGAGGGGCACGGACCGCAAACACCCCGCAGGTGTGTGCCGTAACACCACCATCCGGACTTGAATGTAGATTACTCTGGCGAACGTTTGATCGGCCCTTTGAAACCCTTTACAATTGCCTGTGACGAACGGCCAGTCTCAGTTTTGCTCTGAATAATGCCTTGAGGGTAAGTCCTCCAGGCTTTTAAAGAGCTCTAGTATTTTTTTTTTTTTAGAAGAAAAAGAAAAACGTTCGATTTTAGTTTAGACCTCGCCAACTTTTAGTTGCTAACAGGCATCTCTCGAGCCAGTCAATGCTTAATGACCGTTACCTTTGCTGTCTTTCCATAATATACACGTGTAATGTAGGCGGACACGTGGTACATATAGTGCACAGGTGTATACACACTGGGTTAATAAGAAGAACAAAGGTATTCACTTCACTTTCTTTAGTTTCAAACCACTTTGTCTGTTTAGAGATGTTTTCATGTGTATTTATTATAAACATGGATTATTATTAACACCATTGTTAATCTTGTCTTAGTGCCTTCTCTGTTCTCTGTAAATTAAATCTATGCAATGGGAGTTTAACTTAAACATTAAAGCTTTCCAAAGTAAAACTCTGGAGTTTAACTCCCCCCACCAACACCTTTGCACCAACTCCCATCACTAATATGAAAAAGGTAGTGTTCAACCTTTAATATTTACTTACAGTATTTACCTAAGGGGAGGAAAATGAACTTTTGTCTGAAACGTACAACAAGCGGCACTTTGATTTTAGAAAATAAATGTTGACAATTGCAAGGGCTTATCAAACTAGGATGGGGGGGGAGAAGTGCAGTAGGATTAAAGGCCCATTCCTGCCACTTCAGACTACAAAGGGTTACACATAAATAAGTGCAGAATTTGTCTATTGCAAAAGTTTTCTTGGTGCTTTCTAAATCACAACAGGGGAGGGGGAAAGCTGTCGTTTATTATCCAGCTCTGAGCAGGAGCAGACCCCAGTACCAAGGGGCTCTTAGCTTTGGCCGGCAGAAGAGAGGTAGCCTTTCAACAGCAGCCCCCTTTGTTCTCCTGATCTCTTTCCCAATTTCAAGCTTCACTTGCACATCCCAAGTTTGTGTGTTAATGACGCTATTACCATCTGGCTCGCCCTACTTTCCAAAAGATATAAATCTCCCAGCTCCATTGCCCGCATTATCATTTAAGTGCCACCATAGCCAGAAGAAAAAGATGCTTTCAAGACTCCAGATTCTCTTGCACGACTACCTCTGGCATGGTTCTTCCACTATATTTATAGACTATACATTGAGGGCGGGAGTGCTCCTTGAGAGACCTGATTTCCCAAGAGCTATTCCTCCAAACCAAATAAGACATGCTAATGGGTAGAAGAAAGGCATCAAATCAATTTACCCTTAAAACATTTTTGTTTTGTTCAAGCAAGCAGAATAGTTGAACAGTATGTACCAACATCCTTGTGCCTTCCTCTCTCTCTCTTAGGTTTGTAAAAGTTTCAGTGCAACTCCCAGACATTCAAGATGTGTGGCTCTTCAGCCCTATTTTGAGCGGGAGAATAGATTTGTCTCTCTATAGGAGTGGGGGCAGGGGTGAAGGGAGATAAAAAGAGCCCTGTGAAGCAACTTTCGGGAGCTGGGCGTCCCTTCTAAACCCTCGCTCTTAATAGTGGCTGTGTAGATGTGTAGATGTTGTATGATTTACACACTTCTAGCTGTACATCTCGGTCCACCTCTCTGTCGATTCTTTCCTGGGCAAAGTAATCGGTGATTTGCGTGTTTTGAGCACAAAAGCTGAGAAAATACAACAAAAGGAGTTGGGCTGGCTTGTGCATGGCTCCACAATGACTCCATTTATCTGGCCAGGTCCTAGTGAATAGAGCAGAGCAGAGTCGGCCTCTAAACACGTGGGCTTGGGGTTCAGGCCTCTCGCTGATTTGAACAGCTAATTCTCCTTGCCGGCTTCGGAGCTATTTGTGCTCCTGGTCCATCTTATGTGGGTGCACCTCTCTCCTTGGAATGCCTGCTCTTCTTCCCAATGTTACCTTCACAGAGGTGAGTTCCACTAAGAGAACCCAACCCATCAGGTTGGAAAAAGAATTGGAAAAGAGAACTTCCCAGGATACTAGAGAAGCTCTTAAAAGCAGCAGGATTGTAGCCATCAACCCCCCCACCTTAAAAACATCTTGCCAGACAAAGAAAGCATCTTTAAGGAAAAATACATTCCTTCTGGGATTAAAAAAAAAATCACTTATTCTGTATTTCTAATACTTTGTATGGACTGACCACAGAAGGAGCCAAAAGAGTCATTAATTTATAGCACACTGGTATAGCTGTTTGTGTGCAAAAGCCACATTTTTCTTTCCAGTTCACTTTCCTGCTTTTTACCCCCAAATTCAAAAGAGATCTTGTTTAGAAATTTGTATCCACACTTTTTCCTTTTAAGAACATTATCAAGTTGATATGAACAAATTGCAGAGGATATACCATTTAAGTAAGATGCACTTTTAATCACTGATCATTAAAATGGTTATGTTAAATATACTCAATTACATGCATGACTTAACTCTAACAGTACTTCCATTCTCCCAGCTGCTCACGTATTCCTTAACGATAGTCTGCGGTAGAAACTTGATTATGCTGAATCCATACATTTCGATGGATTTCATCAGCCTAATTAATGCCTCAGTGTGGTCCTGGTGTCTGAATAAACCCTTTACTATCGTTTGAGGTTAAAGGCAGTGTTGGAATGTAGAAGGTTTTTCTTTCTCAGGTACTTGTGGGGTTCTCCGGGATCCCACTAAGCAAGGCAGGTAGGAGTTGTTAGAAAGACTATGTAAAACAAGAAAACCCATCCAAATGGCAGAAAAACAAGGCTAATTCTTCATCCTTACTTCCACATCAGTACTTTTGGACTCCATAGACAATCTCCAAATATTTATTTAGTAAAGTGGAAATTACCACCTCTCTGTTGTGTCTTTAAACTGTAATGAAAAGAAAATCGAAAAAAAGATTTACAACTGAGGGCAAATACATTCTGTTTCACTCATCAAGGCTGTCCCCGCTCCTTCCCTTCCTCCTGTTCCCATAACTTTAGTCTCCCCCCCATTTCAACTCTCATTTTTCACAAGGAAGCACTCACAGCTGCCTGTATTCATGAGAAACTGAAGTCATCCCACATGCAGGTGACTACATTCTGTCTTTTCAGGTGTAAATTAACATCTGAATCCTTCTCCACCTACTGACCCCTACCACCACCATTCCTTTCTGCAGAGTTGCAGCTGATCGGCTTCTCTACAACTGGCAGGACAGGTAGAATTCATATTTCCCAAACTCCATGCCCCAGTAGAAAAGGCAAGAAGTGTTTGTATTGCCTGTGAAAGAAGTCTTGATGTTTGTCTATGTCTAATAAGACAACTGTGGAAGAATATTTTTTAAGACACATGTTCTTGGTGGTCAAGAAAAGACGTTTACAGGAAGAGGAAAAAAAAGGAGTTAGAGGTATCTTGATTCTTTACAAAATGTCCCAGTTCTGTCTTTGAGACTGGGAGAATAAACTTTCACTCAACACGCAGGAGACCCACCAATACTGACCCAGACCTTGGTTGCAGCAGGATAACGTTGTACCTCAACACTGATCTGATGAACCGGAAGGATTTCAGATACATAAGCAAATTACCTTCTTGGAACTTTGTACTTGTTATGCAAATATAATGACTTCTGTAGTAAAGATGTATTTTTCTTTCTTTCTTTTTTTTTTTTGAGACAGAGCCTCAAGCTGTCACCCTGGATAGAGTGCTGTAGCATCACAGCTCATAGCAACCTCCAATTCCTGGGCTCAAGCGAGTCTCCTGCCTCCGCCTCCCAAGTAGCTGGGACTACAGGCGCCCGCCACAACACCCGGCCATTTTTTTGGTTGCAGCCGTCATTGTTGTTTGGCGGGTCTGGGCTGGATTCGAAC
>CAUYRH010155152.1:0-17368 GCA_963574655.1 Perodicticus potto
TTCTAAGGTTCCTGGAAAGAGGTGGCAGTGGCCCAAGGCAATGCTTATGTGGGCCAGAGAATGCAGGATGGTAGGGACATTTAATCCTAGTCTGACAAATTGGTGCAGCTGCCCTTGTACAATAAACAGCAAGATATAGTATGTGATCACCAGCAAAAAAAGCAAACAACCCATGATTGCATTAATGTACACAGCTATGATTTAATTTAAAAAAAAAGCAAACAATAACAACAACAACAACAAAAAAAATCTGACAAAGGGTTGATAAGTAGAATCTGCAGAGAATTCAAATTTAATCAACAAAGTGCAATCTCATCTATCACTGGACAAGAGATGTGAACAGAACCTTCTCTGAAGAAGACAGACAAATGTCTAACAAACATATGAAAAAATGCTTATTGTTCCTAATCATCAGAGAAATGCAAATCAAAACCACCCTGAGATATCACATCACCCCAGTGAGAATAGCCCCCATCACCAAGTCCCAACACTTCAGATCCTGGCACGGATGTGGAGAGAAAGGGACACTTTTACACTGTTTGTGGGATTGCAAACTAATACAGCCTCTTTGGAAAAAAGTATGGAGAATCCTCAAAGAACTCAAATTAGATCCCCCACTTGATCCTACAATTCCACTACTAGGCATCTACCCAAAAGAAACAGAATCATTTTATGATAACGATATTTGTACTAGATTGTTTATTGCAATTCAATTATAATCACCAAGATGTGCAAACAACTTAAATGCCCATCAATGTTGGAATGGATTAACTAACTGTGGCATGTGTATACCATGGAATACTATTCATCCATAAAAAGATAGAGACTTTACATCTTTTGTATTAACCTGGATGGAGTTGAAACACATTCTTCTTAGTAAAGTATCACAAGAATGTAAAAGAAAGTATCCAATGTACTCAATACTAATATGAAGCTAGTAGATAATCTAATATGCACCCACATAAAAGAAAAACTCAATTTAATTCCAGTTGGGGGGAGGGCAATGAAGGAGGGGAGAGAAAGGAGGAGGGAGGGGATTGGTGTGCTCCCACTTAATGGGCACAATGTAAGGGTTTACAGCATACCTTTTGGGTACAGGACACAACTACAAGAGGGACTCTACTTAACAAATGAAACATTGCAACATAGTTGTTTGTACAGTAACTTGAAATTTTAAAAAATTCCATTTTTCCTTGGCAATCTTTACTATCTCAATAATTAGATCTTTGTGAAGCAAGCAACTGGACCTAGACCAAACACCCCCTTGTGGTTTTGACAACGAGGGGATCCAGAAAAACAAAACTGAGTTCTTGGTCATGAAGAGACAGCAGGTCAAACACACTTGGACAATAAATACTGAAGGACCTAAGGCCTTGCATAGCAAAGCTTAAATCATTTGCAGGCAATTGAAACTGCCTATATTAAAGTAATGTAGGGACTGAGTTGTGGGGGTTCATGCCTGTAATCCGAGCACTTTGGAAGACCAAGACCCATGTATTGCTTGAGACTAGAGTTTGAGATCAGTCTGAGCAACATAATGAAACCTCATCTCTAAAGAGAAAATGAAAAATTATCCAGACATAGTGGTGCATGCTCCAGCTACTCAGGAGGCTGAGACAGGAAGATTGCTTGAGCTCAGGAGTTTGAGGTTGTAGTGAGCTATGATGATACCCCTGCACTCTGGCCTAGGCAACAGAACCAGACTCTGTCTCAAAAACAAACAACAAACAAACAAAAAAAGTAATATAGAGCCATTAGGCAAGAACTGTGGTAGAAGTCTGATTTCTACAGAAGTATACAGGCATAGCTAAAATTTAACCAGCATTTTTTTCTCACTTGCTTTCCTTTAGTTTCTTATTGCTTAGGAGACTTGTGTTCCCAACTGTCTTAAGATGTGTAACTTCCATAATTGCTTCTATAACTATTGTAAAACTTAAGACTAGTCTCTGAGATATTTTCCAGACTCTGCATTTGGGGGAACCAACTGACAACACCCAGACCAGTGGCCATACATGACAACTGACTCAAGAGGGGGTCCTGCTACCCTCTACCCGGGAGCTGTCTGAGCACAAGAAGACAATTTCTGCTCTTTAAGCCTGAGTTCATCCTCAGCAAATCAGCAGACCCAATTCCCTAGCCCTTTGTCTGCCAAACTACCTTTCCCCGTCCCCCAAATTCTTGGGGAAATAGATTCGAGAAATTCCTCTCATCTCCTCAGTCAGCACCCCATAAAGGCTTTCTCCACTGCAACCTCTACGTCTCAGTGTATTGCCTTCCTTTTGTGCAGTGGGCAGTAGAAATCAGTTGCAGGGTAAAACCATCAATTTCCTTAGCAGATCATTTGAATGGTTTAATGTGGCTCTGATTAATAGACTTCTTTGTTTTAATTTAAAACATTCCAAAGCCTTAATTTTTTTTTTAATTTTTTAAAGATAGGGGCTCACTCCGTCACTCAGGCTGGAGTACAGTGATGCAATCATAGATCACTGAAGCGGCAAACTCCTGGGTTCAAGTGATTCCTCTGCCTCAGCTTCTCAAGTAGCAAGGATTACAGGCACATGATAACATGGCCAGTTAAAAAAAAATTTTTTTTTTGTAGTGACATCATCTTGCTATGTCACACAGGCTGGACTCAAACTCCCAACCTCAAATTACCCTCCTGCCTGGCTCCCAAAGTGCTGGGATTACAGGCGTGAACCACGATGCCTAGCCTCCAAGCTTTATTTTTTTTATTTTTAAATACATGTATTTTATTATTCTTCATTACATTATTTCCCCCCCTCCGCCTCCAAGCTTTTAAATAAGGCGTTCTTAGATTATAAATAAAAGAGTCTTTGAACCTGCCTTTAACCTGTAGGCCCTCACTTGAGATGTTTTACCTTTTCAGGCCAAACCAATGAACACCTTCCATGTATCGATTTATAAATTTTACCTGAAAATACTGGTCTTTCTAAAATGTACAAAACCAAATAGTAACCCAATCAACTCTGGGCCACTTGCTCAAGAATTCTTGGGTGTGGCTTCCTGGGCCACAGTTACACAAATTAGCTCAAAGTAAACCTCTTTACATTATTTTACAGAGGTTTTTTTTATTTTCCATTAACAGAATCATGGGTAGGTTTAGGAATTCTTTAGCTGGCAATTGGTTGAAAGAGTTAAGATTTGTCTAAAAACACAGAGTCACTAGAAAGGGGATCTGTCATGTGATGCCATGCCAGAGTCCGATTGGAAAATAAGCCACAATATACTGGGTCTAAATGACCTGTTTAACAAGATTTTATGGCTTGTAAAGCATGATCCCCATACTTTAGAAAGGAATTTGAGCAAAGAAAAAATGTCAGAGCTCATTCTTTATGGTAGAGGAGAAAAATGGATTTAAGGGCAATTAGCATGATAGCTTCGTGTTGTTGCTGTGGCTTTCCTAGTGTCCACTCCTTTTTCAGATAGCTGTGAAGGTTCCATGAAGGTTCCCACTCTGCTCCACTGAGCCGAGGGGTGGTTATGAGATCCAAGTTAGGCTAACCAAATTCTCGTGAGGGAGCCCAGAATACAACACCCCAAAATATGCCTCCAGAAACACAGTCATACCAGCAACTAATTAGTATTCTTGCGGCTCTTCATCTTCATCAGCTTCGGTGATGTCAGGTTCTTTTTGGCCATTCTAATAAGTGTGTGGTAGTATCTCGTTATTTTAATTTGTAATTCTCTAATAATATATTGAAGGGGTTAACAACCCACCAAAGTCATATGAAAATTAGTTTAAACTAAAAATGTCTGAATAGCGCTGAAGAAGGAAACACTATGAAAACTTAAGTAGAGCCTCCTGAGAATTCAGCTGCTATTGTTTCCCCTTCCAAGAGATTTTCCTGTTTGAAAGAAGATTACCCCTTAGCATGGGGAAGTGTGAATTCAGCTGCTGAAAATCTGGATACAGGGAAATGTCTATCCAGGAAGTCAGACTTTTCATTCCCATTATCATCCAAAAGCCCAATAGAACCTTCCATACTTTTCCATTGAAGCCATTAAAAACAAAAACAAAAACAAAACAAAACAAAAAAACCCTTTTGTTAAGTTGGTTTATAACCTTTACCTTGGACTATTCAGTGAATTACTCCTTATATAATACTTCTCTGTGTGTGTGAATAAACTTTGTCTTGTCTCCTGTTAATTTGTTCTTTTTTTTTCAGTTAATTCTCAAGCACCTCTCTTACTGCCATTCAAACCAAAAATGACAGAGAAAATGTTTTCCTCCCAATAATATGATGCTGAGCATCTTTTCATATGCTTATTTGCCATCTGTGTATCTTCTTTGGTGAAATGTCTATTGTTGGGATACAGGAATGATACCACAAAGTATGATGCTTTCGCATGAGGAGCATTTTTGAATTAAAGAAAATTGGAAAGTCTCAGAAGCTGCCTCAGAACCCAGGACTTTCTAATTTCTTATTTCTCCCCCCCACATCCAAGCACAGAGAACGCTTTTTCTTGACGTTTCCTTTTCTCAGTGAGGAAAACTTCCAAGAAATGCAATTTTCTTAAGACATCCCTTCCCCTAATGAAGCTCATCAAATAATCAGGTAATACTAACTACCAGGAAAGAGAAGAGACTAAAAGTTCACACCATACCCAGACAGACTTTTCATCTATTCTTCTGCGAGCCACTCTGTGAGATTACCTAAGAGACTTTATCTCTGTAATAAGACAACCTTTGGACACGGATCCTTTGTTCTACCTTTTACCTTCCCATTATTTGTCACTTTTCCATTTCAAAAAGAATCATTTACAAACTATTGTCTGCTCTTTGGGTACATTCCCATTCCCCTGAAAAACATTTACAACTCCTCAAAATTGCCTACACTTCCCCCACCATCCTTTCTTTTCTTCATAAGGGCTTCAGTCATCTGGCCTTTATTATCATTATTATTATTATTATTATTATTATTATTATTATTATGAGATAGGATCTCACTCTGGCTCTGCCATTCAGGTTGGAGTGCAGTGGCATGTTCATAGCTCACTGCAGCCTCAAACTCCTGGGCTCAAGGGATCCTCCTGCCTCAATCTCCTGAGTTGTTGAGACTATGGGTGTCTGTCATCGTGCCTGGTTAATTTTTTAAAAAATATTTTTAGAGATGGGGCCTCACTATGTTGCCCAGGCTGGTTTCAAACTCCTGGGCTCAAGAGATCCTCTTGGTTCAGCCTTCTGAATTGCCAATTCTAGGCATGAGCCACCATACCCAGCCATCTGACCTTTCTTTGAGTCTCATAATGTATATGGCTTCCATGCTTATGCACATTAATAAAGTTGTATGCCTTTTTCCCCTTTTAATCTATTATCACTACATTTCAGCAGATTTGAATCTTCGCAGGAGAGGGAAAATTCTCTTTGCTGTTTGGATACCTTGCTCATTTTTTCTTTTCTTTTCTTTTTTTTTTTTTAAGGATAAAATCAGTTTTTATTTATAGTCTTACAGTAAAGGGGGAGGCCTTAACTTGGAAGACAATTCTTTGGCAAGTGTACAACATACTTTTTGTTTCTATGGAATGGAATTAAACACGGGCTGAGAGTCCAGTGTATACACTAGAAATCAGCAAATACCGGGAATGGAGTAGGAAAACGTCAAGAAATGAGGCCTAAACACGCAAAACTCTTCACTGGAATCCGTTGACCGCGGCCAGAACCATGGCTGGATCACACATTGGAGTCAGTCCAAGGGCAGCAAGAAAGGAAGTGAGCTGAGGGCAGGGCAGGGTCCGCACTGGGGTACGGGTTTAGTACCCAATAAATTGCTCTTGGTATTTACATTCAAAATCAGTTGGCTTTAATTCTTAGAAATATACACGAAAAGAAAGGAAGATTTGATCATTACTTTATGAATCTTGCTTTGCAATATTGACATCATCTGAAATAGGGACAATTCACTCCGATTCAAATTTCAGTAGTAGGAAATAGATAAAACATCATCACTGGCCTTGTATACAAAACCACGACCCCACCCCATATCCCCTCCCTGGAGGCTGCCACGTCAGTCTGGCCCTCTCCCAACACACCCGCAGAGAGTCATGCAGCCCTCTGTCAGGCTGGCACTGCAGGCTTAAACAGTTAGCTGAGAGAAGCAAGAGTGAAACACACCAAAGAGTCTGCTCTGCAAATCTGCCCCCACTTTCCTTATATACCACCAATTTCTCTAAGGATCTAGTCCTTTAACAGGAATGATAAATAGCTGGAGGAGGTAGTGGAGTGGGCAGGACACTCTGTGCTCAGAGGTCCTGCCGCAGTCTGTCATCCACAGAAAACACTGCCACATTGGGATGGTTTGGTTTAAAAATTTTTGATGGGGACAGGGAGTCCCTGAGGGGAATACATTAAAAAAAAAAAAAAAAAAAGGTGAAATTGGGGGAAAAGAGCGAGAGCTGTGGTCCAAGAGCTTCTACGTAAAAATAAAATTTTTTTAAAAAGGAGAAAGAGAAAAAGAGTCCCTTAAATGGTTCTCAGTGTTCTAGGGATGAACTGAAAGGAGGATGAGGCCATGGAGACAGTTTTATTGCTGGCCTGCCGGTAGCTTAGCAGCCTCCATCCGGAGTTTCTTCCTGTTTGGGGCTCTTCAGGCTCCGACCGCGAGTGGAGTCCCAGTCCCCATGGAAGGCAGAGACGGTGCTGCTGTGGCGCTGGTGTAGAGGCTGCTGTCTGAGGAGGGCTAGCTGGTCTGCTTTGCGCACTTGACCTCGCCCTCTCCAGGGCACAGACTTGCTGCTGCAGAAGAGCATTCTGCCGCCTGAGGTTGTCAATATCTTGCAGGTGGGTGTGGATATCCAGCATGTCCTTCGCATATGCTGGATATACTCTGCGGCTTTTTCCAGGATTTGAGCTCCGGATGCCTTCTCTCCTCGGAGTGATGGGACCGAGTCCCGCAAACTGTGGAAGGACAGTTGAATGTGGTCCCTACGTTTTCGTTCCAGTGCATTATGATGAGCCCATTTGTCAGCGTCGCTCTCCATCTGGATGTGATCGTTATCGCTCGTTTCCTGCGGCCCAGGGAGCTGCAGCTGCAGAGGGGAAAGGAAGGGGGGAGGGGAGGGGATGTCACCGAGAACAAGCTGAGTACCCCCCCAACACACACACTCACTCACTCTCACATTCACACACAACACGGGTAAGAACCACCTCCTCACTCGCTTCTAACTGGGTTGTTTGTCTTCTTATGGTTGAGTTTTTAAAGAGTTCTTTGTATGTTTTCGATAACAGTTCTTTATCAGGTATATTTTTCCAAATACAGTAGAACCTCTGTAATGTGACCTTCTGAGGGACTGTAACAAACAGGTCAACATACAGACGTGGTCGACATAAGGAACTAGGCCTACTGTACTAACACATACATGAGGGGCATGTCAGGTCTATGAAAATTAGGTCAACTTAGGGAGATAGTCAACTAGGGAGGTTCTACTGTATTTTCTCCCAGTCTTTGGCTTGTCTTATTCTCTTAACAGTGTCTGCCGCAGAGCAGAAGCTTTTAATTTTAATAAAGTCTAACTTATCAATTACTTTCTTTCTATGAATTGTGCTTAAAGTGTTATATCTAAAAAAGTCATTCCCAAACCCAAGGTTGCCTAAATTTTTTCCTACTTTAGCTTCTAGAATTTTTATAATATTACATTTTGCATTTAAGTGTATGGTCCATTCTGAGTTAATGTTTGTGAAAGATATGAAGTATAGGTCTGTGAAAGGTATATAGTCTAGATCTAGAAATAAAAAATTTTTTGCATACAGAAGTCCACTTCTATTATTTGTTGAAAAGACCATTTTTTTCTCAGTTGTATTACCTTTGATCCTTTGCCAAAGATTGGTGGTTCTCTGTATCTGTGTGCATCTACCTCTGGACTTTGTATTCTGTTCCATTGGCCTATTTGTCTATTTTCTACCTTTTTTTGGGGGGGGGAGACTTGAGTCTCACTCTGTGCCCCTAGGATGAGTGCTGTGATGTCATAGCTCACAGCCACATCAAATGCTTGGGCTTAAGGGATCCTCTTGGTTTAGCCTCCTGAGTAGCTGGGACTACAGGCGTCTGCTGTAGCTTTATAATAAATCTTGAATTTGAGTAATCTGCTCAAATCCAGTCCTCTGAATTGGATCTTCCTTTTCAGGATTGTATTGAGTATTCTGGATCTTTTACCTTTATATAAACTTCAAAATCAATTTGTCATTATCCACAGAATAATGTACTGGGTTATTGATGGAATTGTGTTGAATCTGTAGATCAAATTGGGAGGAACTGGCATCTTAACATATTGAGTTTTCCTACCCATGTACATGGAATACCTATACATTTATTTAGTTCTTCAATTTCTTTCATTAGAGTTCTATATTTTTCCTCATATAAATCTTTATATAATTCATTAGATTTATAACTATTTCCTTTTTTTTGGTGCAATGTAAATGGTATTCCATTTTAAATTTCAAACTCCATTGTTCACTGCCAGTATATATGAAAACAATTGACTTTTGTATAATATATTAATCGTGTGTCTTGCAATCTTGTTATAAACAGACATTATGTTTACCCTGTAGCTATTTGGAGCCATTAAAAGCATGGGGCAAGAGTGTTGTACAATTATGTGTTCAAGGAAGACCAAACTGGAAGTAATACATAGAATGGATTGGAAAGAAAATAAACTAGAGGTAGAGAATCCACGTGGAAGGCTTCTATGTGAGACCTTGATGACACAGTAAGGTTCTGAATAAGGGTATTGCAGCATCAAAAGAAAGGTAAGAACAGATTCAAGAGGCAAATACCCTAAATTTGCCCTTCTACTTCATGCTTATGAATCTTTTCACATGCAATTCCCTTTTGGGGAGGCCCTAACAATTCTCTTCACCTAACTTTTAATTGTTCCTTAAAATTTAGTTCAGATGCTATGGCCTCCAATAACCCTTCCCCTCTACACTCTCCCCACAGTCTCCTGTTGTGTCTACCACCACACTGTGAGTGCTATTTATGTTTATTAATATATAATGTATTTATTTACTTACTTGTGTCTTGTTGATTTCATTAAATCATGAGCTCCTGAATTTGTGTAGCCTGGTAGCTGGCCCAATAAACATACACATAATGAGTTATTCATTCCCATTGGTTGTTGGAACTCCACAACATTACCTAGTATGTGACAGATATTATATCAGATTTACATGGGATCTTTTCTTTTAAGGAACTAAAATCATACAGTCTCAAAAAAACTGAAGTCACAGATCAGGAAGGAAGAAGTAGCCCCTATCAGGAAATGATCAGTTCCTTAAAACTGTGTTTTGTGTCATCCTGTTTCTTTAAGTGAACTTACCGTTTTTAAAAGAGCAGGTTTAAAAGTCTAAGAGTCTAATCCACACTTTGCACAAGAAGTTCATCTGCCGAGCCCTAGTTCTCTTTGTTGAGTTCAGGACGTTTTTTCCCCTGCCCTGCTCAGACAGCACTGGAAGGCTTGGAGAAAAAAAGGGCAGACAAAGCCTCTGAGCCTGAAATTAACCACAGCCTCCATTCTCAGTGGGAGCTCCAACACTGAGACCAGGTAAGAACTCTAAGAGCGGGGGCAATAGAGTGAAGATGTCTGGGAGATAGTAGTCAAATAGATAAAAGATAAATATTTCAGGAAAGCACAGGGAAAAACCAAGTTTCTGACATGAGGGTTATCAAATGCATGAGTACAAGTCAAAGAGGATGGGATCTGCCAACCAAAGACAAATTCTACCTACCTCATTTTTCTCTTCCCTGGCCTTCAAGTTCTTCATAGAATTGTGAGACTGACTCTATGTGTGAAAAGAGATGGTTGTTTGTTTGTTTTTTTTTTTGTTTGTTTGTTTAAGAGCTATGAAAGCTTAAAAGGCAGAACAAAAATCTAGATAGCTACAACTAATAATTTTGCTCTTACTGTTTCTTCTACTATAATTATCTTCCCTGTTTCCATACAGAAAAGATGGTGCTATGTTTTCCTCTCCTATTCCTGTTGGAGCTCTGGGGACCCATATGCCCACTTTGTGCTCAGCCTAAGCATCTCACCAAGGCTCAGTGGTTTGAAATTCAGCATATACAGCTAAATCCTCTCCAATGCAACAGGGCAATGAATGGCATCAATAATTACACAGGGCACTGTAAACCTCAAAACACCTTTCTGCACGACTCTTTCCAGAACGTGGCTGCTACCTGCAATTTGCCCAATCTCGTCTGCAAAAATGGTCAGAACAACTGCCACGAGAGTCCAAAGCCTGTCAACATGACTTACTGCAGACTCACTTCAGGAAAGTATCCTCAGTGCCGCTACAGGGACTCTACCCATTACAAATTCTTCATTGTTGCCTGTGACCCCCCTCAGAAGATTGACCCTCCCTATCATTTGGTTCCTGTACACTTAGATAGTACTGTCTAAGGTCGCCATCAGTTTTCCTCTCATTTGACACCAGGTTGTCTTTTTTTTTCTTTTGTTAATTTCCTCATTCTCACGAAGAAAGAGAGAATGAAAGTGCACAGGATACTGAACCAGAGTTGGGACAAAAGTACAATTTTCTTCTGATTTGGAGTTCTGTGTGTTTTCAGGGAAGGCAACAGGGAAGAGGACAAAGAATTCAGACCTCCAGATTTCTAATCTTGCAACTTTTGCCAAGCTTTATTGCACTGTATTCACAGCAATAAAACCACTTCCTGCTGCATTCCAGTGAGTGTTAGTGTATTTGAGAGCCCTTTCAAATCACTGCATATTATTTTCAAAGGAGGACTACTCTGGCCTTAGGTCCCTCCCTGGGGCCTCTACCACTTCCTTACTGGGAGGAAAGGGGAGTGTTTGGGACTTTGGAGCATCCCTTCCAACTCAGTTCATGACTTTATGTATTTCCCTGCAAACCATTGTCTTTATTTGGAGGTAGTATGATACTCAAAGACAGCTGGTGATACTTTCACACATAGATTCCAATATTGGCAACTGAGGGTCCTAGATATTTCCTATTTTATTTTGTTTTTAAGGAGATAATGTCATAGTTGTGGGGATGACAATCCACCGAACCTTAGAGTTAATTCTCCCATTATCTATTGGGTATTTTATGAACAATTAATGAACAATTAAATGAATTTATGAGGGTGGGGCCTAGGCACTACCGGATATTTTGGGTTGTTTAGAGACTACAGCTCTGTCACCCAGGCTAGAGTGCAGTGGTGTCATCATAGTTCACTGCAACCTTCAACTCCTGGGCTCAAGTGATCCTTCTGCCTCAGCCTCCTGAGTAGCTGGGACTACGCATACCGCTATGCCTAAAACCGGATGTTTTTAAAAGATTTCCATGTAATTGTGACGGGCAGCAAAGAATGAGAAACCAGGAAAGGTGAAATAGAGCTCAGGGGGACGGGAATTCTTCTAGAGCTCTTTAACCTTCCTGATGGATTTCGTACTGTCTTTCCCTTGCCCTCTCTCATGGGCTCATTTCCTTTTTAATAGGATTAATTACTTTTCTGAAATTAAATAGTGAAGGTAAATACAAAGCACTTTATACCACTCAGATAAGTATTATGTTTTCACTTGTTTAATATTTTCAAATAATTATAAACATATATTCAAATAGTAGGATAGTTTAAAGCACACCAATGTTTTTAAGACAGTTGTAGATTTTATATATATAAAATTTAATAATTTATTCATCACTCATGTATTCATTCAAAAATTTACTGAGTGACAGTTTTGTGCCAGACTGCATTGGGTGCTGCTGATGTAATGATGAACAAAAAGTCATGGTCTCTATTTTCATGGAATTTAGGATCGAATGGGGGAAATAGATATTAACCAAAATAAGCACTGAATTTAAATCACGAAGAAAAAATATACAGAGTTATGAGAGTTAAGAAGGACTCTAGGAATTGAGCTCAGTTTGTGAGTATTTATGCAGAATCCCTCCTGTAACCAAAATAATTTCAATGAAATTAAACATAGTTTATTTAACAACACATTTACAAAAATACTGTGTATGTTTTCCCAGCAAACAAACCATTCAGCACCCACAAATTTGATGTTTTTGCTAACTTTTTCATTGAAAGCTATTTCAAAGAAAATTAGCAATTGACTAGTTGAAACTTTCTATTTTAGTGTAATCAAATAGTTCACGTTTCTGGATTGCATTTTTAAAAATAGACTAGTATTATTTCTTACTCAGCCTAGCTGTTTTTGACAGATGGAATAGTTCAATTTGGGAAGTGGCAAAAGAAGCTTATAAACTGACTACAGAGATAGAAATTTATCTCCAGTGCTAAATACCAAGGGAATCTACAAGATAAGAGTAAACAAACACCACAATTCACAATAATGTCATATGTGTACAAAAACTGGACGTGGGGGAATACTTGAGTATTTTCTATGGCTATATCACATAGTAAATTGTAACTAATTATTGCATTTAGAAATTGGAAGTCCAGTGTATTATAAGAATTAAAATGTAATTCTGACATCATCAGTTATAATTTGTATCTCCTTGTTCCATAATTCCTGTTAATATTTTCTTTTCTTTTTTTTTTTTTTTAGACAGAGCCTCAAGCTATTGCCCTGGGTAGAGTGCCATGGCATCACAGCTCACAGCAACCTTCAACTCCTGGCTCAAGCGATTCTCCTGCCTCTGCCTCCCAAGCAGCTGGAACCACAGGTGCCCGCCACAAGGCCAGGCTATTTTTTGGTTGCAGCCATCATTGTTGTTTGGAGGGCCTGGGCTGGATTTGAACCCGCCAACTCAGGTGTATGTGGCTGGCACCTTAGCCACTTGAGCCACAAGCGCTGAGCCAAAATGAGACAGATCAAAGTTTTTTTTCTTTGCAGTTTTTGGCTGGGGCTGGGTTTGAACCTGCCACCTCCGGTATATGGGGCCGGTGCCCTACTCCTTTGAGCCACAGGCGCCACCCCATTTTTATTTCCTAATCTGAACATTATGGTAATTATTTTATGTGTTCTAGCCTAAATTATTACTTACAAAATGATTAGACATGATTATTGCTATATTATCAGTTTTTATTTTAAAAAAAGAAAGGACTCTGAATTTAGAGGATCAGGGATGACTTCTCTGAAGAAATGTTGCTGCTTGCTGTGAGATGAGAGGCATGATGCTGTTGCAGGGCAGTTATTACTGTCAGTTCATAGATAAGGGGAGACTATTATATTTTGTGTGACTTGTATCCCTTTAACACATTGACTGCCACACTAGAAGAAAAAATTTTTCTTTAAGGCCACAGTATTTTATTACAAAAATAAAATAAAAACTTTGAAAGCAAAATGATCCTTTCTAATTTAATGAAAAAATTGTTTGTTTGTTTATTTGTTTATTTATTTTTATTTTTGTAGAGACAGAGTCTCACTTTATCGCCCTCGGTAGAGCACCATGGCGTCACACAGCTCACAGCAACCTCTAATTCTTGGGCTTAGGTGATTCTCTTGCCTCAGCTCCCAAGTAGCAGGGACTACAGGTGCCCACCACAACGCCTGGCAATTTTTTTGCTGCAGTTTGGCCGGGGTCAGATTTGAACCTGCCACCCTCGGTTTATGGAGCTGGCACTCTGCCCACTGAGCCACAGGCGCCACCCAAAATTGTTTTCTGTGCATGAGTTATATGCAACTCATGGCACTAGAATAAATTTTGACACTGCACACCTTGTAAGTTGTATGTGACTCATGACATAATTATTGAATTTGTTTCTGAGAATTGAGCCTTTTGTCATTCCATAAGTATTTAGTTGTGTCTAGAGTGGGTCTTGGTGGTCCTGGATAATGATCTTATTTCTCTAGAAAATTCTATCAGATTTTGTGTTGAGTATTTTGAAGCACTGCTATTAGGTATCTTTTTTTTTTTTTTTAATTGTTGGGGATTCATTGCGGGTACAAGAAACCAGGTATTAGGTATTATTTTGAGACGGGAAGAACACAAACTCAGTTTTTTTTAATTCTCTCACTCATAACAGCAACAATAATTAATCATCAACATGAGAGACTTCTGTGACCAAATGTGGGGGATCTCTCCCCACCAACAACCATTCTATAATATTAGGATTGATACTTAGGATTGTTATGTTCTCTGAATAAGTTGTCCCCTTTATGAATATGAAATGACACTGTTTAACCCTGGTAATAGTCTCTGACATCTACTTTGCCTGATACTAATATAGTCACATCCTATCTTCCAACTCCCAAATTTGTTTGCCTAGATCCCAGTTCCCACACCACACTGACTCAATAGTTTGTTTGTTTGTTTGTTTCTTCCTTTCTTTCTTTCTTTCCTTCTTTCTTTCTTTCTTTCTTTCCTTCCCTCCCTCCCTCCCTCCCTCCCTCCTTCCTTCCTTCCTTCCTTCCTTCCTTCCTTCCTTTCTTTCCCTTCCTTCCTTCCTTTCTTTTTCTTTCCTTCTTTCTACTTAAGAATACATTTAACTGAACTTCTTTGAGGGGTCAAAACAAAGACATCAACCAAGATAGTTGTATTACCATCTTCCCCCAACATCATTGTCCCATAAAATGTCATCATCTACTTCTCTGTCAGATTCTCCCTCCTGAGACTGATTGGTTGCTCATCTCCAATTATTCAGCTATTTGTGCTGCACTGACCCAATCATCTGAGCTTCAGCATCCTGGTGGTGCTCTCCACTCCCCAGCCCATCCCCCTCATTCATACTCAGTCATAGGCTGGATAATTATGTTTCTGTAAATGACAGGTTACATGTACAATGGTAGTCCCGTAAGACAACAAAGAAGCTGAAAAATTCCTGGCACCTTGTAGTACTGCAACTAAGGTAACATAGCCCAATGCTATTGTAAATAACCCACTGTACTACCAGTCCTATCGAAGCCTAGGATATATAATTGTGTATAGTACAATAGTGCATAATACTTGATAATAAGTACAAATGACTATGTTACTGGTTTGTTTATTTACTATATTACAGTTCTTATCATTAGAGCATATGTCACACACACACATATATACATAAAAGTTAACTGTAAAATAGCCTTAGGCAGGTCCTGCAGGAGGTATTCCAGAAGAAGTCACTGTTGTCCTGATCTCCATGTGTTATTGCTCCTGAAGGCCTTACGGTGGGATGAGATGTACATGTTGAAGAAAGTGACATTGATGATTCTGACTACATGTAGGCCTAGGCTAATGTGTGTGTTTGTGTCTTAGTTTTTCTGAATAGAGACAGGGTCTTGATCTGCCACCTAGTTTGAAGTGCAGTGGCTCGAACTTCTGGGCTCATGCAATATTTCTGCCTCAACCTCCAAAGTAGCTGTGCACAGGTGTGCACCACCATGCCTGGCTAATATTTTAATTTTTTTGTAGAGATGGGATCTCCTTATGTTGCCCAGGTGGGTCTTGAACTCCTAGCCTCAAGCAATCCTCTCAGCTCAGCTTCCCCAAACCCTGGGCTTATAGGCATGAACAACTATGCCTGGCCTATATCTTAGTTTTTAACCAAAAAAAGTTTAAAAAGAAAAGTCAAATAAAAAATATTAAAAATAGAAAAAAGCTGACAGAATAAGGATACAAAGTGAGAAAATACAGTCATATAGCTATAACTTATGTGTTTTAAGCTAAGTGTTATTATTTAAGGCTCAAAAAATTAAAAAAATTAAAAGTGTGTGAACTAGAAAAAGTTACAATCAGCTAAGTTAATTTGCTGTTGAAGAAAGAACATTTTGGAAATAAGTTCTGTATACTCTAAGTATATAGTTTTTGTAAAGACTAGGGTAGGATAAAGTAATGCCCTAGGCCTTCATAGTCATCGTTAGTGTGGAAACCTCAGTAGGTGTTCCACATGGGATGAGAAAAGAATTTCTCTAGACCAAGGTTAAGATATAAAGTATAAGTGTATTCTATGTTTTATAAGGACAGAGGGAGTGGGAAAGGGAAAGAGAGTGGGGGCAGAGAGAGAGAAAAGAGAGGAGGGAGATGGTGTGGCATCCTAGAGAAAGAAAGGAAGAATATTACTATCACCCTGAAGTCAAGTGGTGAATTTGAGGGGGATGGAGAGAAAAAGGCAATTGCAGCAAAATTCACAAGGTATTATGAATGTGGATGCTCTGGTTTTTCCTCCACCAAGGCTGAAGACAGAATGTAATACATGTTTCTGATCTTGAGGCCTGATGTTCACATCTCATTGTCTAGGAGATTTTCAGGAACCACTTGAGACAATAGAAACAAATTTTAAAGAGTGTATTTAGTCAATAGGTCTAGCAATTATAAAGAAAATTTATATTCCCTTCTGTGGTGTTGGGCTCCTCAATGGCTTTGGCTTTGAAACAGGAAATCCATGTCCACATAGGGGATGGGTGGTTAATAAGTCTGAGAGGCAGAGAAAGAAAGCAAGTAGAGAAAGAGATTTATTTTAGTCCTTATTAAAAAAAGCACAAGTTAATAATTTTTCTATTATTTCACTGTAAAGACTGACCATCCTTACAGTCACTCATCACTCAATCACTGACTCACCCAGAGCGACTTCTTACACTTCAAGCTTCATTTTGTGGTTTGGTACCCTGTAAACATGGACCTTCTTTCTTCCTTCTTTTCTTTTTGTTTGTTTTGAGATAGGGTCTTGGTACAATGCCCAAGCTAGTCTTCAGGTGGGATCCCCCAACCCACCCTCTAGGTAGCTGAGACTACAGGCACGTGCCACTGTTTCTGGCTCCATTTTTTATCTTTTATACCCTATTTTTATTGTACCTTTTCTGTACTTAGGTGCACAAATATTTACCTTTATGTCACAGTTGCCTACTGTATTCAGTACAATAACATGCTGCAGAGGTTTGTAGCCCAGGAGCAATAGGCTGCACCAAATAGCCTGGGTGTGCAGTAGGCTATGCGTGTATTATCTAGGTTTGTGTAAGTGCACTCTCCAGGGTTCACATAATGATGACACATCATCGTTAAAGTGATTCATGACTGCACTTGGTCTATACTCTGACTTAATACTCAATCTTTTGAGAGTCTGTTCTTGAAATCAAGCTTAGGCCTCTCTATAGTCTCTGCATGATCACCTATGCTATCTAGATCTCTGGTTATGCCCTCTCTTGGGCTGACTCATATTTCCTTAGCTCTGGTTCTAACGTTCCTGGCCCCTCCCTTCTGTGTGGCCCTCAGGAGAATTAAGATAATACATTGGACCTTTGTTGCAGAAAGACAAGGCCCAACAGAGAGAAAGAGCACACCCAAACACCACATTTATAAGAGGAAGGACTTTATTCACCAGCCAGGAAATTACGGCATAGAAGAATTCCAAATGGCCGTGCTCCCCGGCTGGCTTGGTCTTTCCCTTTTTATTGACAGTCAAAAAGTTCCAACCCATAAGTGCCCTTCTCATTGGCCAGTTTGAATCAA
>CAUYRH010155154.1:0-44761 GCA_963574655.1 Perodicticus potto
CACTCTACCCAGGGGGACAGCTTGAGACTCTGTCTCAAAAAAAAAAAAAAAAAAAGAGGGACTTTATCTAATAAACGCAATCAGTATAACCTAATTCTTTGTACCCTCAATGAATCCCAAACAATAAAAAATAAATAAAAATAAGTAATAACAAATATCACCATTTTACTGGGCAAGTCGTCACAGCTTATTTGGGACAAGGCCAATCTGAAACATGTGCTGTTATAACATTTAATTCTTTATAAATTTTTAGCACTATGCCCTGGACATATAATCTTCCAATATTAAAAGTGACTATTCTACTGTTCTCACTCCAAGACAAATTATCAATTTAGTTACAACACTCAAGTTAACAAATATGTACAAATTCCTAAAATACAGCACAAACTTTAGGAAATGTGTATAGCATCATTAAAGTGCTATCATTAGTCTGCAGTGCTTAGTGTTTTATGCATTTTACTTTATATTAATTTCAGAGGTAGCTGAGATGTTGAAATATTGAGATGATAAATAAACAATTGAATGTTAAGTGTTTCAGAATCAGCTTCTACCACAATTATCCATATGATTTGGCTTGCTATTTTATTTTTGGAATTACTATACCATATTAACTACACAAATGAAATATTACAAGTTTAATTGTTTATTCATTTACTGAATAAACATTTAGTGAACGGGGTTGTTGGTATGACAGTATGATGGGTGTTAGACAGCAGTATCTCTGTCCTCATAAAACTCGATGCCATCAGAACTAAAACAAAACAAATTCATCGAGGATTTACTGTGTGGAAGCCATTTTCATAAGGGTTCTCCACACAGTTAATGCTCACAGCTCTCTGAGAAATGGGAAACCAATGTTTCCATTTTACAGAGGGGGAAACTATAGTTAAAGAGTTATTATGCTCCTTTGTCACCCCGGTAGTCAGGTAGAGTCCGAATTGTAATCCATGGAGTTGAATGGACATGTAGTTTCATCCATGTAGCTTCAAAGCTTGTGCTTTTAAATTCAACAATCATGAAAACAACTGTAAAATCATGGCTATACCAAGGGTTATGATGAAAAGAGATTCGGTGCAAAAGGAATATATACCGTATTTTGCCTGGTATAATGCACAGCCATGCTTTTTGCCCAAACTTTCAGGAAAAAATCCTTTCCTTGTAGTGTTTAAAGGAGGGTGGGGGGCCGTGCGGTGCTCCTTCTTCTCTCAGAGGCACGAGGTGTGGACCCTACCTCTGCAGAGAAGCCCGGACGCAGGAGAGAGTGTTCCAGATGACCTGAGTGCCCAACCCTCCCCAACTGTGTCCTCCCGACCCACCCCTGTCCCCACATCTTCTCATTTCTTATTCCCACCCATGTCCATCAGTGGGAACATGACCATGGCCGTCCCACTGAGAACCCTGATGGACTTATATTTTAGGAAGCTTGTGTGAAGGGACCGGGGCTGCTCCTGCCCGCCCAGGGTTCCCCGGGGTAGATCCCTGCACTTTCCAAGCTGCCTCGTCTTTCTCTTTCCATGCAGCTGCCTCCATTCTGAGGCCCTTGGGACACTGTGCCAAGGAGAAGGCCTCCCTGATTACAACCCAGTGAAATATTCTGCGTTTACATTTGTGTTTAATGACTAGACTGTGACCTCCTTGAGCCGTCCAGACCATGGGCACACTATAATGTCAGAATGAATGACATGAGCCTTTCCCAAAC
Organism: Perodicticus potto; assembly: GCA_963574655.1. Lineage (NCBI taxonomy): Eukaryota > Metazoa > Chordata > Mammalia > Primates > Lorisidae > Perodicticus > Perodicticus potto. The sequence continues at coordinate 1,700 of CAUYRH010155154.1, forward strand.
TTTCAATTCTAAAAATACCTAAGTGATTAGTTACAATGAGACTCTTGAACTACACCCAAATACACTGAATCAATTGTCCAGGAGAAAGATCTGGATATCCATTCTGGTCATAAGCACCCTAGATGGTTCTCCCTACTGGCAAGTTTGGAAAATTATATCAACTCAAGATCTTGGGAATTCGGAGATGTTATAGGCTGAAAATTACAATCTATTGGCTCAGGTGCCCACGAGCTTTCATACTTTGCTGCCAAGTACCCTGGCAGAGAGAAACTTCAGGGTGACTAAAGCCCAAGGTCATAACAGTGGGTTGTTAGTAGAATTGGGTCTCAGACTCCAAGTCTCCCAGACCCCAGCTCAGGGATCTTTCTCCTCAGCATGGTGTTCAGAATGGGGCCAGGTGCATGAGAGACAAGGCAGCCTGGAAAGAACAGGCATCTACCATCAGGGACCCAGGGCAGGCAAGGCCAGCCCTGGGCCCCTCACACCAGCTTCCAGGGAAATAAGCTTGCTGGGGATCTCAGCAGAGCCGCAGTGGCCACGGTCCCACTGACACACTTGTACGGGAAGAGGAAATGGGAGAATGTGGGGATGAGTGAGGGCCAGAAGGGGACTGCAGGGGTTGGCTGGGCACTCAGATCCTCTGGACCACTCTCACCTGCAACCTGGGCTGGCTCTTGGCTTCTCTGCAGCAGCCAGGTCCACACTTCCCACGCTTCCCACTCTCCCCACCTCTTGTGAGAGCAGGAGGCACCACTGTGGGGCCACTTCTGTCCTCCTTCTGCCAAGGTCCCAGTACTAACTATGGCGGCGATGGTGGCCGGTGTACCTTCTGAGGGCTGGAGGCTCCTTCAGCGGCAGCATGTGCCCGGTGAGGGAGCCATGGGAGAGAGGTTAGAACAGAAGGGATGTGATTACCATATTCCCGGGTATTATACAGCATATAGATACCATTATTGCTTTCTAGAGTCACACTTCAATGCATGAGCATAAATAAAAGAATTAAAAACAGATAGATAGATGGATAGATAGATAGACTGACGGATAGATAGATAGAACTACCCACATACTGTGCACATCCTTATTTGTCCCCCAAAATTTTGGTCATAAAAGTGCACCTCATATATGGCAAAGTACAGTAATGTTTGATCTGGAAAGATGGGGAGCCTTGTCTGTGACTGCTGCTGCCTCAAAGGTGATTTGGAGTTATCTATGCTCACTTTTTAACAATGGAGTATTCTTGAGTAAACGTCATTTCTGAATATTTTCCATGTTACAGAAAGGAGAAAAGCAATTAAAGGTAGTGCTTAAGTTGGCTAAATACGTCCCCAATACATTTCTTAAACCACAAACTACATCTCTTGAGCAACAAGGCTCTTCCCTCTTGGAAAACCTACTCTTACTGTTTTTTTCCAGAGAAGTTTCTTGCCATGAATCTATGGGAAATCAATAAAATTAAGATTCAAAGAAGAACACAAAACTTTCTGAGTCCTTCCAAGAGATACTTGGCCCCTGGAGGTTGAAGTGTTCACCGCAGCAAAGAAGACATATGTGGTTCACTAAAATGAGTCTACACCAAGCTGTGAAGTTGCATTTAGTGTAATTGAAGAAGACACATCTAGTGATGTATAAATGTGTGATGTCTTTTTAAGGAATGCTGGAAGTAACCTTGGGTCATTTATTTAAAATCAGTAAATAAGAGCTTTTGTAAGATCTTAGGATATATAGGGAGGCCAAAACTCATTAAAACTCCCAGACATATGGGCCTATGTGGTGCATATTCCAAATGTGTGTCCATTAATTTCTTAAGATAGTAAATAAAAACTAAACATTCACAGGTGAAAAGCAGTCTTAAAATTGAGCATTTTTCTGATTCATAAAGGCATTATGATTTTGGAAAATCCCTCTCTTAAACAAAATGTTAACATCTTGAACTCACTCTGGTCAGACACTCGATCTTTTCTTTCTGTATTTGCTCCCCAAAGGGGCTGTTGGCAGAAAAAGTAAGCACAGCACATTATGGTTTAGGAATAGTTGTGCAATCTTTATCGCCCTTGATCCTCACAGTGACTGCATCACAAGGGTAAAGAAAATACGTTATGTCCATTGCTGTTATTTCTTGTTCTTTTTCTTCTTCATATTATTATTATCTTCATTATACAAATAGAGAGACTCAGACACTTTTAAGTGGTCCGACCAAGATGACCTGACTCCAAGTAGAGAGGCATGCCTTGAACTTAGGTCTTCTGCTTGTAAACATTATACCATTCTTACTATCAAATAATAAACAGTCGCATGTACACTACATAAAGGAGGTCAGTTTTCATCCAACTTCTACCCAATTAATAGCACATCAAAGCACGCATACTTGGAGTTCACAGCTTCCAAAATGACAAATTCTAACCCTCTGACATTCCTAACGAACCTTCCTGGCAATGTGCTGCTGGGGTGAGAAGGTTTTTCCAAAAATTTTGATGAAACAAAAGACCATCCAGAGATGATCAACTTAGCATATAAAGAGACTCAGAATGAAAAATAACAATAGTCATATCCTAATTAAATCCTCATTTTTTCCATCCATTTGTTTATTGTTTTAGTCAAATAATACTCAGCGGTGTAGGGGAAGAAAAGCAATTTTCTCCTCCATCTGTCGAGATCTTAGCTGGGACTCTCTGTTACAAAAGACAGATTAATGAGAGAATCAAACAGAAGTTTGATGATATGTACACTCCTGTGTACAGGGGACATAACCCAGACATGAGTAAACCTCTAGAGTAGATATCAATGAGGTCACTTTGACTTCGGGCTTAAATACCATCATTCTTAAAAAAAAAAAAAAGTAGAAGAAAGAAAGGTGTAGAGAAAGACCTGGCTAAAACAGTTAAGATGAAATGGCCAAGAAAAGTATTGTAAAAAAGGGTAAGATGTGTTATGCCATCTGCAGTGACTTGGCCATCCTTCTCTTTCTGGTGTGGAGCGGGGGACACCATTACAAACGAGTTCTTTTGTAGACATAAATTTCTATTAAGAAATGGTAACTTTTCTGAGCTTCTCTTGTATCTTAGTTTCTCAAAACGACCAGCTCAAAATAATTGGTGTGCCAGACTGGCATATTTTTAGGGGGCATATTCTGGTCTCCTACACTCATATTTTGGGGTGGAGTATTCTGGGCTCTGTCATTGACACCAGCATGACTGATACATCACTAGGCTCACAGGGTGAGAAGCAGGCATGTCAGTGAGGACAATGAGTGTGCAGAGGTCCAGGGAAGGAAGGGGACAGTTATTTATGTCAGTTGAGTTTGGCTGGGGAAAGCTTTGCAGAACAATTATCATTACAATGTATTGCAGCTTATTGTTTAACAAAATTGCAAGCAATTCTTATTTTTTTTAAAAAGTAGCTCTAACACTGTTACTAGACTGGTCTTGGATAAGTCCTTGTGCCTAGTGGGTGGTCATGGCAGGTGATTGAAGGTTCATGCTTCATCACTGATGGTCCCTGCTAGCTCCATTACCCGTCCCTTAACAGTCTTTTTTTTTTTTTTTTGAGACAGAGTCTCGCTTTGTTCCCCCAGCTAGAGTGCAATGGTGCCACAGCTCACAGCAACCTCAAACTCTTGGGCTTGAGCAATCCTCTTGCCTCAACCTCCTGAGTACCGTGGACTGCAGGTGTCCACCACGATGCCTAAGTTTTCTTATTTTAGTAGAGATGGGATCTTGCTCTTGCTCAGGCTGTTCTTGAACTCCTGAGGTCCAGCCATCCACAGTCTCAGGCTCAGGCTCCCAGAGTGGTAACATTATAGGCACAAGCCACCATGCCCTGCCCCTTAACAATCTTTCAATTTAAAATAAAAAAATCCTTTACACCTTTTTCTGATATTATATGTGAAGCCTCAGCAAGTTGCCTTCAAAAGTATTCACAAGCTAGTTTTTGTAGTCAAGGAGAAAAAAATATGCTGCTGATTCCTATGCTTAATAATCTCCGTTAATTAGTCTTTCTGATATTACTTGTAAAATAATAAAGTTGATATATTAAAGGAGTTTTTGCACTTGTCTGCATCTTTACTTCATTTTATGCTCCTTGGGGACCACACTGTACCCACAACGGGGTCTGGTGCACACATGCTCCCGAAGGATGTGCTGAGTAAGGGCGCAGCATCAGCTCCCAGGAAAGCAGAGAAAGCTCTGCCACCATAGCTGTATTTTAAGAATTTTCCAAGGAAACTTATGAGAGTCTTTATGTAATCCCACAGTAAAGGGAAGAATTTGAGCATTTACATACCTGTAACACTCCCAATGTGTTCTTCCGGACATCAGGTATCAGTTCTTGCAGTTTGTCCCAAAGAGCAGACGAAGAGCTCAGTGACTACAGTGTGGAAGGGGCTGGAAGGAGTGACCTGTATTCTGGGAGTCAGCACGTGGGGTAAAATGTGAAGGTGTGGGGAAGGCAGAGTAGGGACCTTCCACCCCGCTGCAGCAGAAGCAGTTTACATAGTTTTGCTTACTTTTCTACTCATGAGGATTTCTTGGTCCTGGGTGGAACTGTAAGATGAGGCTTGAGCTAGACCACAGCGCTCCTGAAATGCCAGAAGCGGACAAGAGGGGAAGCCACAGGGAGGGAAATTCAAGGAACTGGAAGAGGCTCTGGAGCAAATGCGTCCGTCCAGTCGGTGCTGAACGCCCTGGTCTCCTCCCTCTCTCCTGGAGCAGGTGGGCAATGCACGCACCCAGGAGCCTCCCGAGTCTTATTTGCCATCCTGCCACCGTCAGCTTCTCCCAGTGTCACGCTCCTTCCTTGTTCTGGACCTCGGCCAATGTGACGATTTTTCATCTCACATTACCACCTGATATATTTTGTGGTTTTTTTATTTGATATCTACTCAGAATTGATCCCTGTTTGAAATTTTACTTTTTTTTTAATGTCTCTCACACTGGAATACAAATCCCAAGAGAGAAAAAAACTTTTGTATGTTGTATTTTTCTATATGTTCTACACCTTTGGGAGTTAGAACACTGCCCGCCAGCTAAGGGACTCGATAAATCTTTCTTGGAGGGAATGAATGACTATGATTTGGGCCACTAGTATATTTAATGTGATATTTTAAAATAGGTTATTTGTTTCATTGAACTCCTCCTGGGTAGCCATATCCTTTGGTTACAAGCAGAGCAGTCATAGAACTATTTCATACCTCTGGGAGAAGTCGACACCCTTTCCTAAAGAGCTAATCTGGATGTACATTCCCTTTTTAATTTTTTTCTTAAATACTACATAAGATTAAAGACTAGCTTCCCTTCTTCCCCCCAAATTCCAGCCCACTCACATTATTACTTTGATGTATCCTTGAAGAATCTGGGGTGAGGGTCACATGCCAATCCCCAGTTACCACTCCCCCACCCTGGTGGCTTCTGGAGAGCTTCCAGACCCATCCCAGCAGAGGAAATCAGAACTGGGAGGCAAAAAAAGAAACAAACTCACACAGTTATGTTTCTAAGAGGGAATAATGTGAAGCTTTGTTTCTGTGATATAATTCAGACTCCTGGGTTGGGGGTTGAGAAGTGATTTGTGCATAATTTAAGTATGAAATGAAATTAAAGAATGGAAAATAGCGTTTGTTAGTTATGCCTCCACTGATGGAATAAAAATTGATTCAGAAAAATCATTTTAGAGAAAAATTGCTAAACTTTTATTTTATTGTCTGGGGCTCATTGAGCGTATGAAGAATTAGGTTACACTGCTTGCATTCGTTAGGTAAAGTCCCTCTTATAATTGTGTCTCATCCCCAAGAGGTGTGCCCTACGCTGTGACCCCATTCCCCCTCTTCTCCCTTTCCCCTGCTCCCTCATCACCCCTCCCCCCACATTGAATTTATTTGAGTTTTTTTCTTATGTGAGTATATATTAAATTGTCTACTGGCTTCATATTAAAATTGAGTACATTGGGTTCTTGCTTCTCCATTCTTGTGATACTTTACTTAGAAGAATGTTATTCTAACTCTATCCAGGTTAATACAAAAGGTGTAAAATCTCTATCTTTTTTAATGGCCGAATAAAATTGCTAAGCTTTTGAAAATGATTTGAAACAATTTAAGATCTAGTAATACATCTCCAAGTGTTTCTATGTGTGTGAGTGGTATAAATTACTCATCCAAAGTTTTAAAGTAGAATTTTGTAAGAATCATTTTTAGTGTCAAAAAGCATGTGTATTTTTTTTTTTTGTCTTCAGTGATTTATTTCTTTATAGAGAACAGGAAGTCTAACATCCGCCTTTTCTCTTCCCTTTGTATGTATGTTGTTTTCAAGGTGAAGCTCATTAGCAAGTAGGACAAGCTGAATCCTGATTTTCTAGCTACAGAGGAGGATGAACAATAAGGAGGAACAGCTCATTCTCAAGTGGGTTTGGACAGTGGATCCTGGAGATCTGTCCCCTCAGCAAACCGTTCTTGCCTTCCCCCCTCCTCCAGTAGGGACGTGGCAGCAACACCAGCCTCGGAAGGCTGATCGCTCACAGTACATGTCTGTTCTGACTAGGCTGGAACATCCTTGGGTCGGTGTTGCTCATATCACCCTGGTTGTTTAATGTTTAAAATATTTACCTTTCACAGCAGTTCTGAATTTCCTCTGACGTGCAAGCGGTTCAGGGGTGCTTAAGACTGAAATGTGACCTCAGCTGCAGAGAATGCTTCATGGGTGGGCAAGAGACCTAAGCCAGTCCAAGCAAGGGACTCTCAGACTGTGACTGCAAGTTCCAAGACATAAATGTCCTTTCTTATTCTAGATCATGGGAGGTACAGTTGTGAAGTCTGCGGTCTCCTTGTCACCATGAGGAAAATAAGCCCGAGGAAAAAATCCTGATACCTGGGAAAAGACAGAACAAATAGTGTACTAGAAAAGTATAAGCAAAGTCCTGTACAGATTGTACCTGAAGCCCAGTGTCCCTCTGAGCTTTTTGAACCACGTTAGCTAATACATTCCTTTTCATGATTCAGCCAGTTTGCTGTGGGCTTTTCATAACTTGCCATAAAAATAATGCTGATCGATAAAGAAGAGATTTACCACTGGGGAGGGAGATACTAGACAGGGGGATAGTACGACTTTTGCAAATAGCATCTCTGATGCCCCAGGACTTAATAATATTTGCTGAGTGCTTATTATTTCTCAGTCACTTTACATTGTTATTAAATTTAATAACCAAAACTGTCCTATGAGAATAGATATATTATCTCATTTATCCAGCAGGCCAGATAACGTTCAAACAGAGTGCCTTTCCAGGACAGCCAGCCAGGCGATCAAACCGGGCCTGACACCCGTGACTGCCCAACTCTCAGTTTTACGGTACGCTACTGTACGCAGACTCAGCATCCCGTCCACTCCACCTCCCTGAACTACACTGCTAGAGTTGGCTGGATTCTCCAGGTCCTTGCCAGCCACACTGATGAGTTTTAGAGTTTCCATTTTGGGGGAAGTAAAGGTACAGGGCCCAGCCCAGACTCTTTTGAGATTATATTGAAATCTGTTGGCACGCTCCCTGTGAAAGACATCCTTCATACTCATAAAAACAATCTTTTTAGTGTAATTCCAAAAGATGTATGTGGTTCTATGAAGGCCATCCCTGCCTCCCGTTAAGTGTATTCTTTGCAGAACCATAGATAATTTTAAGTTAAAGAAATGTTATAATCTGATCAGCATCTGCAAACATAATACTGGGGCTACCAAGGCCACACTGGAAGGAAGAGTGGTCGCACACAGAAAAACGTATTAGCAGACTGGAGCAGAACTGTGTCTGGGTGAGGACATGAGGGTGAACTGCATCCCAGCAAGGGGGCAAAGGAGATGCCTAAATTGTGAGACGCAGGAGTGAAGCAGAAGAGGGGTTGTGAGTGACAGCAAGACTCTTACAGAAGGCGGCCTGGCAGAGGGGCATAATAACAGTTAATCAGGAGAAGAAATATAAAGCAGTATTAGCAGGTGAGGGAATGAATTCAAACTACCAATCTTTAGTAAAGGATAGAGCTTAGAATTTAGTTTTGTGTGACAGCTATGCCTTGATTAATATGAATAAACAGGGAACAGAAAAGCAAGTATAAAAAGCATTATTTAAGAAGATGGTAAATGAGGAAGGAATTTGGGCCAAGAGAAAATTGAGGAGTACGTTTGCTTTTTCTCAAGAGAGTGTTTCAGTTCTTACGCAATTTGCATTCCCAAGGTCATATTAAATTGGGAATAAAAATGGAAACAAAATAAAAGAAACAAACTGTAATTTTCTGGGTTGACATTTTCTTTTTCTTCCCTTCCCTCTCTCCTTCCCCTTCCCCTCCCTTCCCTTCCCCCCTCCCCTCCCCTCCTCATCTCTTCCCTTTCTGAGTCTTCCTCTGTCACACCAGCTACAGTGCAAGGCATCATCACAGCTCACTACACCCTCAAACTCCTAGGCTCAAGCAATCCTGCTGCCTCAGCCTCCCGGAGTAGCTGGAACGACAGGTGTGAACCACTATGCCCAATTAATTTATTTTATTTATTATACAAACAAGGTCTCGCTCTTGCTCAGGCTGATCTTGAACTCCTGATTTCAAGTGATCCTCCCATTTTGGCCTCCCAGAGTGCAAAGATTATGGATGTGAGCCACTGTGCCTGGAGTATGGCTTGGCCTTTTCTACTATGCACCAGACACTACCCATGGGGTGGGGCCCAGTGCTGAGTGTCTGCCCAGGCTACCGGTTATGCCTGAGTGCTGAGAGGCTCTGCTTCAGAGGCACCTGGTCTGCTGCAGACATCCTGCTCTGCTTTGTTGCACAATATCAGGGACCCTAAGTGAGGAGAGGACACTCCTACGATCTCCCAAATCAATACCCAGGTGATTGATTTTAGCACAAAAAAGGAGATAAACTTCTTGAAAGTTACTTTTTCGTGTATGGTTGGCAGTGCTTTCCACTAACTTCCTTGGTCCTTTCTTTCCCAGGTCCCATCCACTCCACCCCACAAAATACTAGAGACATACTCCATTGCATACACAATTGGTTTCGGTATTAGCTTTCCTTCAGATGACCTCTGGTCTCTCTTCCAAGTTGGCTAATGAAACACCATCCTGTGAGTCCCTAGACTTCACCATCAGCCTTCATCCTGACATACACAACGATAAAAGTGTGAGGTCAGAGAATATTGTTTGATGTTGTTACTTGATTGTTGACAAAGAATTACATTTTTGAAAATTCTGTGGTACCACTTTTCTCTTCCAGCAGTAACCACGTGGCAACATTAAGAACAATCACACAAAAAGTTTATTGATGTAATGTCTGTATTTTTATCATATGAATGTTTCACTATCACATCAAGGGAGTCTCTATTATACCCCGAAAACAGAAACCCAACTCACCCTGGCTCTCGGTTTATGTTGGTGCATGAAACCATATGTGAAGGTGGACGACTCTGTTGGCTTTTTAAAGCAGACCTTCTTTCCAGATGGTTTACAGTGTCCCCAGCTTCCGCGATTTCACACACCACATTTGGTGTTGCGGGAGTGTATAGTCTACAGGGAGTTCCCTTCCCGGGAAGACATCACCACATCACTACTTTGCTTTGAGTAAAGACAGTAAAATGAAAATATAGAGCTGAAAAACAGAAAGTTTAAAGAAAAAGAAAATTTTACAACGTATCATTAGAAATGACCTCAAAATTCACATGTGGAGCTGTGCCAGTTATGTACCAATATAATCCCTGCTACAAGCTGCCGATACCAAACATGTTTAGATTTCACATGACTCTGAGAATCCTGTACCAAAAGCAGGGATGGAGTGTCAGAAACATCTTGCAGCAACCCAAAGCAGCTTGACAAAATAAGCAGAAAAAATGAAAAAGCAACAGCCTCACACAGATGGCTGAGCATCCTTGGAATCAGTCAGCAATGGACAAATGCTTGGGTATCAAAGGTGAATGTGGAAGGCTGGGGTTCAAATACGTGTGACAACTGGTAACATAGCCACAAATTCTCAGAGGGCACACTCTACAAGGGGACTTTATCTATTTCTCAAATTTTCCAATCCCTTGGGCAGAGATGTAGTAATCACTGTGGGTAACTGTCACCTGACTGGAAAGCTTGTGCACTAATTTGCTCAACCCTGTCCCTGGAAAGCTTTCCACTGGGGAAAGTTGGGATAACTGAGTCAGGCCTTGTCTTCAACTCTAAAATTTATTACTCTATGAACTGTTTCACAAAGTTATTAAGGAACTCCATTGGGCCTAAATTAGTAAAGACTATTAATGGTTTTTAGAAGAATACTTGGAAACTCCCTTTTTAGAATTCCTGTTGTAATCAAGTCATCTGAGATTAATAGTATGTGTTGTTTTAAAATGTTTTATTTACAGAAGTAAATAATAGGCAAAGGTAATTTAAAAATAGGCTCTTAAAATGTGATTTATCTTCCCATGTAGGGTACACACACAGTCAGGCAGGTGGTTTTCTTTTTTTCTTCCTTTTTTTTTGTTAAGTCATATATGTCTACATCATGAATACATTTATGCCTTTGTGGGATTCAATGTGTTGACTATTTGTACAAATTGGAGTGCTTCCATTCTACTAAATGACATAGCTTTCACCTCATTTACAATGGTTTTCATAATGTTTAAATTATTTCAAAATCACATATTTAAATAAATTCATGTAAATAAAATGAATTCTTTATAAAAGAATTTTCTAAGAAACAACAAAAACGAACAGCTAGTTTTATGGCTGGGTCATTTCTATTTACTTGCTGCTTCTTCCTATTAGCAGGAACCAGAAGTGTTTAGGCTCCTTTCCAGGCTATGAACCACAGAACCGCACAGCCTGTTTCTTTGACAGCCGCTCCCCGTCCGTATTTTTTCTCAGATTACGGCTCCAGCTACTTACTGCGTGGCCATCTAGCAGGTGCCTAAAATCTGAATATCATTCTTGGGCCCTCTGTTTCCCTTACCTCTGACATCTAATCAATTAACAAAGTGTCTTGATTTTTTTTTCTCACTGTTCTTGAATGTTTTCATGTTTCTCTTCATCTATTACCAATACCTTAGGTTATTACCAGAAATCATCTGAAAAAGCACAACAGAATTCCCTGATTCCCTTCCCATCATCCTTTTCTATTATCCACAATGTAACCAACAAGGTCTTCCTAAATTGACAATCTGACCATCCCACTCCCTTGCTTAAAAGGCTTGAATTGTTATTGTATTGCAACCCATGGGCAAGATGCCACTCTGGGTGTTGGCCATTAGGAACAGAATTAGTTAGGTGTTCTTTGCCCATTTCTCTTCTTGGCATCAATTATAACTTTGTTTTTTCTCTCTATATAGATAAGGGAAGAAACTGTGATCTATTGCTTTTGTTGTTACTGTTGTTTGTTGTATTCCCGAATGGATTTGAGTGTATTTATTAAGAATAGACTGACTTGATAGAGTAGGTTTTGCATAGCCAATGCTTAGGAAGTCGGATAGTAATTTTTTTCCCTTGGTACAGTAACTATAGTTGTTGCTACTAAGTGGATCATAATTTCCTGCATGAGCCTGACCTTTGATGGCTAACTAAGAAATAAATTATGACCTAAATTTAATGACTTATAGATGAAAATATTTCTAAAAATCAGTTATAAAATCATAAATCCTTTCCCATTATCAATAAAAAGCATAGACTGACCTAATTGTTGAGCAGAACTAAATCACAGTGAGCCTTTCTGACATTCACTCACCTCACTGACTCCAGAACTCTTCATGTGTCATGAGCTTTAACTCCCTTAAACAAACAGCCTTTCATTGACAAAGACCTTCCCACTTAGCCGCTTTATTCACATTTACAGTCCAGTCTCTCCCATCTCCACTGCAAAGAGGACCCACCTTTTTATGCAGGAAGGTGACCAGAAATCTTGGCTATGTTGTTCCTCTGCTCACCAACAACGCGAATATTTGCAGTTGTGTTCTTTTAGCAAAACTGCAGTTTACCTCAACCTGGACACCTCTCTGCCTTTACTTTTTGAAGAAAACTGCTTTCAGCTGTTTTTAGTTTTCTGTCTTTAAGTCAATAGCTTAGCCGAGAGTCCTATAAAATAACCTTGTGTTTTTCTTTTTCCTCAGTAATCATCAAGAGTAAGGTTATGTGCTTCTTTTCATTTTTATATAAATCTTCTTTGAGGACTGGAAAATACAAGTCTAAGCTATATCAGAACATTTGCAAATATATTGAAAGAATAAAAAAACAGGGTTAAAGCAATTTCTTCATAAGTAGTTATTTCAAAATCTCAGGTCTCAGTCAGATAAATTTTCACCTTCATCAATGTAGTATCAGCTCTACTTTAGATGCAAATAAATTGAACCTCAAGAACACAAGACTTGATGAGGAACTGTGACCTCTATTTCCTTGGAAATCCTGCCATGACTACCACAGCCCCTTGGGGCTGATGGTAATCGACCCTCTTCATAAATTAGTGCTGACTGATAATGACAAATTAGTCTTGACTGATGCTATCAGCATAAATACCACTATCTGATATAAACATCCAGATTGTTAATAATGTTGCCTATACTTTTTTTTTAGTTATTTTTATTTTGGAAATGTGGTTCTCTTCCTCCAAGAAAAAGGAAGGGGTGGGAAAAAGCAGCAAGCAAGAAATGAGCAAGCTGGGAGCTGCTCAGGTTAAATAAGCAAAGCAGAGGTCAAAGGGGAGGGCGCTTCCACCTGGAATGGTGGAGGCTGAGAAGGAGCCAGGCAGGGGTGATCTCGGAGGAGCAGGGAGAGCAGATCCACAGCTGGGTGGGGCCAGCAGGTGCTGCCCCCGACACTCGCACCTTCTGTCTTGTTAGTCCCTTCCACGCTCTGCATTCTGCCCTCTGGTTTCTATTTAAGTTCATCTACTTCCTTTATTCACAGGTTTCATCCGGATGTAATTATTTCTCTGTTATCAGCATCTGTGTTCTCAGGTGGTGCTTCCTCATGTCCTTGAAGCATTTCCTGAGGTTCAGTTCCAACAGTTTGGAATCCAGGTGTCACTGATGTCAACCATTAATCAGACATGTACATCCTTGTCGCCCACAGAGCACTAGACGGTTTGTTTATGATTCTGTCTGAAAGGACTCCCTGCAACCATGAAGCAGAGCTTTACTTGCTCCCAAAATGTATAATCATACCTTACGCCTTCCACAGCATAGAAAATTATTTCTAAATAAGGAACACATGTAATGCTATCACAGATTTCTTATTTATGTAATAACTTGTATAAAAGCGCCATAGCATTAGCAGGTCTTTAAAGAGATTGAATAATTTACCCTAGAAATTTGAAGTTTGCACAACACTGCTATTAATTTTCCACTTAATTGGCTTCAGAGTAGCTTGCCTATTTATAGCTCATGACTTTCTTGCTCTATATATATCCGTGTGCCTATCTCTCCTTCATATTTGAGCAGCTGATTTTAAAAGTGAGTTTTCTTATCTTTACATGTGCAATAAGAATGCTGTGAATGACACATCTAGATAACAGGTGCTTAATCACTGTATAACAAGACCAAGATACCCAGTAACCCAGTGGATCACCAGGATAGAAACAGTTTTGTTGGGTTTATACTATTTCAAATGACAGGGTTCCTTATTTTAATTCTCTTTTGGGATGTCATGATTGTGATTCTTACTAGAGCCAAGCATTTCCATTATGGTATACCATAATATACCTGGTATGACATAGGGGTAGGTGGTGAGTAATTAAAATTTATTGAATGAAAGTGTGCTTTACCAAGTAAAACAAGAACAGAGAATTAATGGGACTGAACCCTGCTTATCTTTCCATATTCAATGTTTGCTTTAGTGTTTGGTCCAGGATAATTTTTCACATATAGAGCAATTCAATGTTGAGAGAAAATTAATAGTATTGAGAACACTAGGTACAAATCTCCCTTACAAAAGACAATATGCAACTGATTTTTCTGCACTTGCTAAAAACACAAGTCTGTACCAAAAGACCTTTTAGCTATGAGTACACTGAGTTTCCGCAGAAGCAGAAAAAGGTAATAGAAGTGCTCGGCTCAGGACTTTGTGAAATTGCAATGTCTGCTCCCTGCTTTGGAATGTGTATTTGTGGCTTGTGTTAACTGTACACTCACGTTACTTATATGTTGTTTGTTTTTGTTATAGTGAGAGAAAGAAATAAAACAAAAATAATAAACTATGAATACAAATGATTGATAAGGCTCTCCAACACCAAATGTGTTGAGAGATTCAGCAATAAATATCTCTTAGTTTTACTCATACCACACAGAAAAATATAGTTCTTTCCCACTACAAACATTATGCTAATGTAAAAACAAAAGGATCTCATTACTTAGAATAGAAAACATGTAAGTCAATCTTGTTGTTTGTTTCTTTATTGTTTGTTTTGGTCAGGGCTGGGTTTGAACCTGCCACCTCTGCGATAGGGGGCTGGTGCCCTACTCCTTTGAACCACAAGTGCCGCCCTTGTTTGTTTTTTTGTTTTTTTGTTTTTTTTTTTTTTTTGGTCTTAGGATAGCTAAATTATTTATATCAGCAACGCACATGAGGAGGTAAAATTTCAGAAAAGGTGAGGTTAGCAACTTAGAGGAGGTCGTATACAAATTGATCACCTGTGTTAAGTTTCTGTATGATTTACAAAATCATATTATGTTCCTTTATTATTCATAATTATGAATAATCGAATGTAAGGTCAATATCAGCCAAAGTCAATCTTTCTATTTGTTTAGGTCCTACTGAATGAATGTCTGGTATTTCACGGTATTTCTGAAAGTATCTGTTGTTTTCTCTCCCCCAATGAGATAGACTTTTCTGATGACTACAAAGGAAATACTGCTTTGTGGATTTTGATTCTCATCACCGTCCATCAGCATTATTAATGTCTATTTGATACGTGGGAGATGTTCATCACGCTCAGGATGACATTTTTAAGAAATTCCTTTTTATTGCAAATGTATCTTTACTGTAAGATGATAGTTATCAACAATGAGTTTCAGGTAAAGAGTAAATCAAGTAAGATTGAAGATTATAGTTTTTACACTGTGATTTAAAACTCCTAGTCTTCTAGAGGAGTAATTCTTCTTATTCAGAAAAGAATATGCTTAAATAATTTTTTTCTTCATTTTCTCATATATTATTCTTACACTGTTGATGATCAGAATAAAAATCAAAGCTATAGTTGTATTTTTTCCTACCATATTATCATGGGATACAATTTAATTTTGTAATTGAAATTTGGAAATATAGTCCATTCGAGTGAGAATAGTATTGTCTAAGGGAACCAGAACATAAAGATCTGTGTATGTCAGTTCCACTGACTTCATGATCTAAAGCATAAGTCAGCAAACTTTGTATGACCCATGGGGTAAGAAAGCTTTTCATATTTAAAGACTGGCTAAAAATAAGAAAACAAGGAATAATATATGGTAAAAATCTCATATGTGACCACAAAGCCCAAAATATTTGCTATCTGGGCCTTTATATAAAAATGTTTAACCCCTGGTCTTCAGGTAACCACTGCCTTTTGGATAACAATAGAAATGTAACTCCAAATTTTTCCAAGGTCATAGTATCTCAATGTTAGAAAATACGTTAGGTATAACAGACCCGGGCTCACCAGTCAGACACATCCTCCTATACAAGCAGCCAGATTATATTCAAATTGATAGTTACATTGCTTATCAAGGTGAAAACAAGATGAAAGCTATAATACTTTCACCAGGGAGTATCATCACTAAAATCTTACTGTTTACCAAGAAACAGGCCTTCTATATCACAAGGGAGGCTAAGTCGTGAAAATAATACATTATATCAGATAACAATTCATTGTTTGTAAAGCGCTGAACTGGACCAAAGGAGTGTTCCTTGGGCAGGGCAGGGAGGCTGCTTCCCTTTCCTTTGCCTATCAGCTCATACCCTTGGCAAACTTCCACTACTGACTTTCAACTCCTTCCTGACAATCTTGGATGCAGCCTTTTCATCTTTCTCTACAGTATACATGTCACTATCAATTAATCATGACTGTCAGCTGACCGATGCGAGGTCTTTGCCATGTTGGCAACTGAAAGACTAAGGGAGGGAAGGTTTGGAGAAGTTCAAGAGGGGGTCTATCAGGTGGGTGTGATGTAGAAAAGGTGGAGGTATCCAGACACGTGAGAGACTCAGAAAAAAACAAAGAGAGAGACAGTATCTTTTAGTGAAAGGAGTTAAGTTCCTCTTTTTGGCATGAACTGGCAAGTATTTCAGAGTAATGTTTCAAGACTAAGGCAGGCATCTTAGCAAATGATGGTGTGACTGTATGCTTTCAAAAGTCAGCAAATGCATTAGAAAATGTTTCAAGACTCACTAGATGAGACCAGTGTTAAGATAAAAATGAAACAAAAATTAAAGAGACAGATCTGAGTGGATCTATTTATGTATTTTTGTACGTATGTGTATAGGTTTATACATATGTCTCCTAAGTATTAGTCTCAATAAAAAGGTAAGCTACAGTCCCAGGAAAAAGGCACACAATATTCAGGGTAGATCCTTCAGGGGATAGAAATACAGAGTGTTCACCGAGATCTCAGGAATATAAGGATGCAGTGGAAGTCAGAATAGTAAATCAAAAGGACACAAAGGCATCAACTGAGAATGTTCAATGGTTTAGAAACACTGAGTCTTTTTTACCAGAGAACAGGTAATCATTATGGAAGGATTAGATATATAATAATGAGTACTTGAACTACCCGGTCATTTTTCTTTGTTAATTTAATATTTTGATTTAGAGCATTTGTCCTAATTTAGAAATATTTTGAGAAACATCCAGTTTCATAAATGACACATTTTAGGAGTCTATCATAAACCAGATGGTCGCAGAGGTGAAGTGAGGGATGCAGTGAGGGACCACGTGATCCTGACTCCCCCGGTCATAACGGAGCTCCGGGTTCAGGGGGATACGACAGAGCCCAGCATTGCCCCTGTGGACTCAACCCTTGCTATTCTACCCTGTGGCTACCATGGCACTGAGATGGTCAGACTTCTCCCTTCACCCCAGAGCCCTTGAGGCTGTCTAGGAAATAATATTGCTGAGCATTCTTTATGCAGCAGTTCTCAGGGAAGTCATTAGATCTTCCTTACTGCTACCTCATATAAGGGTATTTTTCACTCACTAGGGAGTTTAGAAGTGTATTTTGATTTACATCTATGATGTAATGATGCTATGCTAGCTGATATAGGATCAAATGAAAGGAGAAAATAAGCCATCTTATTTGAGATCGCTAACCACGTCCTGCTGTAGATATAAGCAACTGAAATCAATTAGCAATGATAAAATAGTACCATGTTCCAGCTATCAGTAATAAAGTTGCCTTGCACATTTTTCTCAACTGTTTTTTCACACACAGATTTATGAAAATGCAAAGATAAAGATGAGAAAAGAAAAAAATGTAAAAGAAAATACAGAAATATTTCTGAGATCAAACCTGCTGTATACATATATCACTGTGTTGGTGTCATGATCTGTACTGTGGAAGTGCAAGACTACATTTCCGATGATCCAGGAATTCAGAAATTTCACTAAACTGAGATTCTCAGGAATTGCCTCCCAACAGGTTTACGGGATGAGCATGACAAAGCCATGGACCAAGGAAGGGTAATGATAAGAAGAAAATATTGACTTTCCAAGAACAAGGCTAAAAGATTTCAATGTTCCTGCCCGAGAAAAATAAACTCAAGTTTACTCAAGTTCCAGAACATTGGATAATCTATCATGGTTACATCTAAAAAACAAAAGATGTGGACAATTAAAAAACATGAAACAGGAAAACACATTTTGGTAATGCAGGAGAGAAACAATGACAATCCAATGAAATCTGAGTCTTTGTAATAATTTCGAAATAATCTCAAGTACTTGTAACATTGAAAAAGCTGATTGTGATATTAGGAGAAATAAAAAGAAGGACAAAAAATAACCAGTGATTCACACTAAATCTAGATGTCCTGATCAGGTTTTTCTTTAAAAAAATTCATATAAATGACCATCCATATCTTTGAAAATATATGGTACAGACTACCCGGGTATGAATATTTCAGCTACTATGAAATAATTACTTTGTCTTTTTTATAGTTTCCCAAAATGTAGGTATGTGAGCTTCACTGCATCTTCTAAAAGTTTTGATTTTGCCACCACCACATGCATTGTGCCACAAGTCAAAAATTTGTATTATTGGCAAAGCTACTCAAACAGAAAGCCAATTTAAATAACTTTATATCACAGCAAAATAGGTTAGACAAATGATTACAATTATTTTTCAAAATGTAAAATCAATCATAAGTTATCCTCAAATTAGAACTAAGAAATAAAATCAATTGCTTACCTTTGTTAGGCTGATTGCAATAAATTCCCTTCCTTAGATCTTGTTGGCCTGCTAATTGATCTGTTCATATTGCAGACTTTAAGCTAAGTTACCACAGAGATGCTGCAAACAGGGCTTTGTTTATATGTTTGGAGATACTTGAAGTAGCTCTTTAAGAACCATGAATTTGAAAATGTACTATTTCAAGATGCTTTGCAAGACTCATGTTAGTTCATTAAAAGAAAAAAGATTAAACCAAGTGTCTGAATGAAAGATGTAGGTAAAGATTCAAGAAACCTTACTTATAACTCTAATTTTTAAAAAGTCCGCTATAACTATACAATTTTATATAAAGTAAGACTAAAGATAAAAATCAGGGAGAGAATGAAGGTTTAAAACGTAATATCTGCTATTCAGAAGTCTCTGACAAGAGGCTACTTATAAAAGTCAAAAAGTAGGAACTACTCAAATGCCTATGAACTGATATATGGATAAACAAATTGTGGTATACATGCCTACAATGGAATATTACTTAGCCATATACAAGGAAGCATAGCAATACATGCTACAGCATGAATGACCTGAAAATATTCTGCCAAACAAAGAAGTCAAACAGGAAAGCCATTGTCAATGGTTCCCAAGATTACCCTTAGGCTTGATAATTCACTAGAAGGACACACATAAATCAGAAGCTGTTCATGTGCATGATTATTGTTTATTATAGCAAAAGGATACAGATTAAATTCAGCAAAAGGAAAAGGAGCATAGGTCAAAGACTGTTGGAAACTAGGCCTGAAGTGTAAACCACCAATGGAGTCACATAGGATATTTTCAGTTCTCATGGCAACAATGTGGAACAACATAGGAGAAATGTTGCTGATCAGGGCAGCTGACGCAAGCCTTGCTATCTGGCCCCTAGCATTCTCTCCCCATCAACCCTGCCCTTGCCTCCAGGCCTCCTGTCTAGTCACGGATGTGCCAAGAATGACTGTGCCACAATCACACGAGATCAGAGCTAGGAAGATCAGAAAGTGGACAGGGAGGTGGAATATTTGAGGCAGCAGGTTTTTACGAACAAGTACTGAGATGATTCAATATGTTAACAACACCCAGGTGAACTGGCTAAACACTAGTGCTTGACTCTCTCAACACCTG
Organism: Perodicticus potto; assembly: GCA_963574655.1. Lineage (NCBI taxonomy): Eukaryota > Metazoa > Chordata > Mammalia > Primates > Lorisidae > Perodicticus > Perodicticus potto. The sequence goes on from CAUYRH010155154.1 coordinate 21,184, forward strand.
TGTTTGATACTGCATGTGGCCATTCACTTTCTTTTTTTAAAATTTATTTCAGATTAATACGAGGGTACAATGACTAGGTTACATTGTTTGAGTTTGTTAGGTAAAGTTCAAGTTATAGTTGAACCCTTCACCTAGGGCATGGCTGTATACCCTTAAATCTGTAGTGAATCTGAGCATCTTTTTATGTCTGTTTTTCTCTCATTAATTGTTCATTCATATCCTTTGTTCAAGTTTCTTGTATTGAAACATTTTCCTATATGCTTATGATAGTACTTTCGATATATGAGGTATTAATCTTTTATCTGTCATAGGTAATACATTTATTTTTTATAGCAATTATTTTCCTTTTGGCTTTTTAAAGATAATATCTGCTGAAAACTTTACTTTTTAATATTAAAATATGTCTCTGTTTCGCTTTATAGTTTTTATTTTTCTGGTCTTAGTTAAAATGGTTTTCATCATTCTTGAGTTATATTATATATATATTTGTAAAGAGTTCCTTTCCAGATTTTTCATACCTTTTGCTCTATATTATAGACAGGACTTTATTTTCCCCTGGATTCTATTTTAGCATAATTTGTTAGAGACAAGGAGTTCAAAATCATATTTTTCTGGATAGGTGACTAACTGTGACAGCTTCATTTTAAAGATAAACTTTCCATTCCTTACTGAATTAAAAGATCACTTTAGCTATATAGTAACTTCTCATGTAAATTGAATTCTAGATTCTGTGTTCTGTTCCATTGACATACTTGTCTGATTCTATGTTAACATTTTATTGAACTAATAAGAATCTAATAGAGTGTATCCAAAGTTTATAATAATTTTGGAAGAGGAATAGACATTATAAAGAAATTAAATGTTCCCAGGTAGAACATAACGTGTCATTTCTTCTGTTCAAGGTTTATTTCAGGAATTTCAATAAGATGCTACTGACTTTTATGTAGATTTACAGCTTTCTTTTAAAATTTATTTATGGATTTTTTTGTTTTGTTTTGAGTGGAATATATTTTATTTCAATTTCTAAGTGTTCATTACTAGTGTAGAGAAAGGACTATCAATTTTAAAATGTAATGATTTAGGATACGCCACTGTACCTACTTCTTATATTTATGCTAGAAGTTGTTTGTACTAATGTACTTCTTATTTACAGTTATGTAATCATGTACTTTGCAAAATAAGACAAGTCTACCTCTTCTTTTCAAATATTTATATTGGTTATTTCATTTCTCTGCCTTACATTCATTAATACTGGGAAACTATGTGATGTTCAAACATATTATTAAAAAATGAAATGTTTTAATTAGTTTTTGTGTGTTTTGATTGAACTATAGCAGTATTGTGATTTAAGAAATGAATTCTTTATTAAAACAAGTTTTAATTATTAAAATTACCGCAGCATTAAAAAAGCTTTTTGAGTTGATTTTTGTGCCTTGAACTAAAAGATGTCAAAGATCTTTTTTAAAAAAATTTATATCTCTTTTATAAATTCACTAAATCTACAACCAGTTGGAATATGAGGTGCAGATAAGGTAGGCTGTGATACCAGGTTTTAGAGGGAAAAAAACATATAGTTCATATTTATTTTTTATTTTTTTTAGAATATCATTGTATTTATTTCCCTACAGGTTGTTCATATTTTTTTAAACTCTCAAATTATATACTTAAAGTAGACTTTTTCTCCTGAAATTAATGTCTTTTTTTTTCTTAATTTTTTTTTGGTGTGTGTTCCAATAAAATGTTATTTACAGGCTGGGAGTGGTCTCCCATTTACTATGGAAGTCTAGATAATTTTTATAATGTGTTACACAGAAATACTTTTTAAATATTGAAGAAAGGTGACAAATTAGTGCATTGTTTTATATTTATTACAGGGGTATCCCAAAGTTTTCCATTACAAACATTATATTTCTATCATTTAAGGAAAAACATTCAGTTAGTTTTACTACATGGAGAGAAGGAAGAATAATAGTTAATTAAGTTACATAAAATCCAATTTTTATTAAAATAAGCATTAAAGTTTCTCCTGGGAAGTCACACAGCCATTATGTATTTGCTTTCAGTATTTTCTCATAATAGAATGGGGGAAGATCAGATACATAAAACAGAAGACACAAAAAATCAACCAATATTAATACGAGATTAAGTTGAATTTATAATGTACTGAAGGATTTTTCTTTTATTACATGAAATACAGTACCACTTTTTAATTGCACTAGGTATTTTTAAGATTACACTTACAAATTATTAATATGAAACTCAAAAAGTCAGTGGGTTCCATATTGAAACTTGGTTTGAGGGATTAAGGAAGAATTCATTTATACTCTACAAGAGCTGCTATATGATTACTTGCTCTACTGGTCTGAGCAACAGTTAATTCACAGGTACAAATAACACAAAACTCTTTCTTAGAGAAAGTTTAACTTGGTGTAACTATGTCCTAATCTGACCATTGACCCAAACCAAGTTCAAGCAGATACAAAGACTATGGAGTTACCTATGACGAAAACGTACCATAGTAGATCAAATGTCTATATGTTTCTAGAAATCATTCCCATTTATTCAGAAGAAACCTTCAGTTATGTTTCTGCTATATTACCTTTTCACAATACAAAATAAAATGTAGAAAACATAGAGTTTGATATTTCAGCTACAAGAAAAGATGGGAGGATAAGTCAGTTTTATCAGTTTTAAATTCTATAGGTGATGAAGCCAAGACATTACAAGGCTAAGAAAGGAAATTTTTTCCTAACTTCTATAACAATGTCCCTGTCTCTTGAGGAATGTAGAAGGGAAAAACCAGTAGAACCAAGGAAATAGTCAATAGAGTGAAGGGACAACTCACAGGATGAGAAACAGCCTATACAACAGAATGGTTATTGTGGACCATGCAGCTAAGTGGCTAATATACAAAAATACCAGGAACTCAACTGCCCAATAACTAGGAAACACATAACCCTATTAAAAATGAACAGAGGAGCTGAATAGACATTTCTCACATAAGACATGCAAATCACCAAAAGATATATGAAAAATTGCTCAACATCACTAGTCACTAGGGAATTGTAAATGAAAACCACAATGAGATACCACTTCACTCTTGTTAGAATAGCTATTATCAAAAAGACAAAAGATAAGAATTGATAAGCATGTAGAGAAAAGAGGACCCTTGTGCACTATTGGTGAAAATGTAAATTAGTATAGTTATTATGGAAAGCAGTTTGGAATTTTTTTAAAAAGCTAAAAACAGAATTACTATATTATTTAACAATCCCAGTTCTGGGTATCTACGCCAAGGAATTTGAATCAATATGTCAAAGACATATTGTATTTCTATGTTCATTTCTACATTATGCACAATATGCAAGAAATGGAAACAACCTTAGTGTCTATCAATGAATGAACAGATTCAAAATGTGCTGTATATACACAATACTACACAACCTTGAAAAAAAACAAAATCCTGTCTTTCCCAACAGTATGGATGAACCTGGAGAACTTTATATTAAATGAAATAAGCCAAGCGTGGAAAGACAAATATTCACAAGTGGAATGTAAAAACATTGAACTCAGAACCAGGAAAGATAAAAGTGGTAACCAAAGGCTGAGGGTGGGGTGGAGAAAGGGGAGATGTTGGTCAAAGCATTCAAAATTTAATTTAGACAGGAGGGATATGTTTTAGAAATCTACTGCACAGCGTGATAACCATAGTTAATAGCAATGTTTTGCATAATTCAAAATTGCTTACAGAGTAGATTTTAAATGTCCTCTCCAGAAAAAAATAAGTAGGTGAAGCAATGGATGTGTTAAATAGCTCAATTTAGTCTTTCTACACTGCACACATATGTTAAAACATCATACTGCACCCCATAAATATACATCACTATTACTTGCAAATTAAAACATCTAAAGAAATTTGTGCATACATACCAATTCTATTATAAAAATAATTGGGGTTTTTTGCCATTACCTTTTGATTTACAAGATTTTTTTATATATTCTGGATACTTATCCTTCAATTTTGTGTATTACAATTTTTTTTTGCTCTTTGACACTTTGTTTTCCAATATAACATGACTTTTCACATACAGAAATCCTTAATTTATTGTAGCCATATTTATCAATTTTTTTTGAGGTTGATGCTTTCTGATTGAAATTAAAACATCAGGATTTATCACCTCCAATCACTTGAAAACTTGAATTACCATAAACAAAAAAGACGAGAAGGGAAACCAATGTCTCATATAGGTACAGGATCTTTGGGTAATGATAGCTTCAGGAGACAAGTGCACATTGGGATTCATCTCTCTCTGCTCTGCTCCTGAGTGCTAGCTTCATTCTTTCTCCCCATATTCCAAGTGGTGGTCACTGGCATCTTTGGGCTTGTTCTAATGATCACAAAAGCACTGTAGTTCCAGACCTCAACTCTCATGCTATGCTGTCAAATCTTGACAAAATTTCTCTTTCTCCAAAGCCCCAGTAAACATCACCTCATGTCTAATTGGTTCTCAGTGTTCTCATTCATAGACACGCCCATCTTGAACCTATAACAATAGCCAAAAGAATGGGTCGTGCTGATTGGTTTAGACTAATCAGGGCTTCTGCATCTGAAAATGGACTCAACCACTGAAAAACACATGGGCTGATAGTGGGGTAATGAGGATAAGGACCAGAAAAACCCTCATCCTTTTGGGTGACTCCTGTGGTTCAAAGGAGTAGGGTGCTAGCCCCATATGCCAGAAGTGGTGGGTTCAAACCCAGCCCTAGCCAAAAAAAAGGGTGCAAAAAAAAAATACTTATCTTTTTAATAAACCTTAATAAATATTCAGATAATTATTTTTAACATCACATGTGACACAGGCACATGGTACTACTAGAGTTAAGTATAGACACTCGATTTAAAATCTGACCCTTCCCTTCACTATGTGAAAATTATTTACCTTCTTCAAGTCACAATTGCTTCATATTTAAAATAGAAATGGTAATATATTTTCAAGGTTATTGTGGATCAAATAAAAATTACATGCAATGTGCTTGATATATGCATGATAAATATAGTAACATAATAATTATTAACATCCAAGTGTTAATTGAAAGCTATATGCTCCTTTCCTAGGGGCATTTGCATGTGAAGCTTCCTCTCATGAATTTAGGCAATTTAATTAACTTATGTTATTTCTTCACCCATAAAATGCGCAATAACATCAGTTGAGAAAGTAACAGTTATGTTCCATTCTTCACACTGAGCCAAAAGAAGGATTGATTCAACAAACACAAGTTCCTCCCTACTCCCTTCCCCTACATCAAACCCAGGACTTTTCTAGTCCTTCATGTTTCTTTAATCTTCTTCCTAAATCAACATTCACTAGCAATATCACACATCCCTTCAAGGAAACAAATGTTCTTAGGATTTCTCTAGGAAAATGTATTCCCAAGAAAAAGCCATCATCAGCCAGGGAAGTCATGGGGTGGGGGCACAGCATTTCCCACTTACTGTAAGAAAGTTGGAAGGCTACAATGTTCTTAATGGCTTATTTTGGGCCAATTTTGGATTCTTGCTTATTTTTAGGGAAATTCCACGTACAATACCCAGTCTGAGGGGGATTTTCAGGTCAATTAAGAAACCAGGATGCATTTAAGATACGTGTTTGAGGCTTTTGAAATAGCCTATTATTTGCTTATAATTCAGAAAGTTCATCGCAATACTAAGTCTTACTGTTAGATTCTATGAGGATATATCATACCATTATTACTGGTAAGAGATGAACGTATTTATTTAAACTACCCACTAGAAGATAAATTAAGAATGTTTTAAAAAATCAACTTCCAAACAGATTTTTACTGAAATCAAGGGATTTATCTACTGCAGTGTTAGGAGTATAAGAATTACCTCACAAATAATCCTCTTGAAAACATAAATAATAACAAATGTAGAAGAATATTAGCTAAACATACACAAAAATATTCTAACATAACCCACTGAAAACTGGATGGACCATTCTAAATGCTGTTTAGTCTTTTGCTTTCCTTGTGCCAATTATTCCAGAAAGAGTCTTGAAATTCACTTGGCATAAGATTTCAAACTCAAATAGTATATTTTGGATCTATTATATTTAAACATTTAGTAATCTCTACTCACCCAGGATAACTTAAGTCAATCATTTAAATTACTGAAGTTACAAGAAAATTTCTTTTAAAACATTTGGCTAAGTCAGATGAAAGTAAGCTATTCACTTTAAATTATATGAATAATTCATAGATGAGTTAATGAATAACTCATCTGACAAAGCCTCAAGATAGGTTCTTCTATTCCACACACCAACTGGCTCTTAGGGGCCTTCAGATCCAGAAAAGGTGGGAAAGGTGCTCAACTAGGAAGAAGGAAAAGCTATAGTAACTATATATATAAAACCACTATAGTAACACTTGTCTCCTTGTGAGCAGACTCACTGGCTATCTGCTTGATGCATGGTGCTTTGGTGAACTTTATAGAGATAATATGTCTGTAGGATAAATGAGAGTGCTTGGCCTATCAGTTAATCAACACCAACAAATTAGTGAGAGTTGAGATGGTTTGAAGACTCTGTCACTGCTAAATTCAGCCTGGTTTCCTAGAATGAGGTGGGGGCATAGGCCCTGAGGATATAGGGGTGGACTTTAGGCGAGGAAGACATAGTTACATAGAAACAGGGGGAGAGAGAGCATTCTAGCTTCTTCTTTTCTTAACTAAGTTCTATCTAAATTCCCAATTTCCCCAACTGAGGGTCCCAGCAAATGATTTCGGTTTCTCTATTCACTGAGCCAGGCCATTTCTGAGCAATGAAAGGAATTCTGCCAATAGAAGAAACATGATCAAAAAACAAGAAAAAAAAAATAAATTCCAATACAGTTTAGCATCCATTACCTCCCATATTAGGAGCCCATGTTTCTGCAGACTTCTGAGTTCATAGGGTGAGAATAAATAGAAATAATTACCATTAAATACCACGTTTTGCAGCCCTCTCTCTGAATGCTGCATTTACTAAAGCAGTCTTTTTTTTTTTTATTGAATCATCGCTGTGTACAATAATTCAATCATGGGGTACAGCTCCTCGGTGAGGTGCATGATTGACCACAGGGGAGCATCCTGTCTGAGAGCTCTATAATTCAACAATCACAGTGTCATCTCAGTGTTATGAGCCATACAGGAGGCACTGCAGTAAAATCTGCTGAACTGAAATGGTATATTCCCTTCTTTCTCATCAGATATGTGGGTAACTTATTTATCTTTATTAACCCATAGTTTCTGTATTGACACAATGAGGAAAATAATAGCTTTCTTTTAATGTTGCTATGAGGATTAAGAATAGAGCACGTAAAATTTATATCAAAGGATAGTACATATTATAATAAAATGTAGCTGTTACAATGGAGGTCACAGGTGCCTCATAAAAAATACCTATATGTCAACTACCCTGTGGTCTGTTCTTCCTCTTTCTTCTAATTTGATTGGCTCCATGCTAATATTTTCAGTTTACCTTTTTACTTTGTATGTGATTTTTACCTCTCTTCCATTTGAAGAATAATTGATGTCCATTTTCTGATTGATTTTTTTCATGCTGGCATCATCCTCAATGCTATGCATTATATATCCTCCTGGCTTCATGACCTTCAGTTAGTGGGATAGTATCACCTGATTCCCCACATGTAGTTTAGAAAAGGGCTGTCACTAATAAGCCAAGACTTTATGAATGAACTAGAGTCTGAGCTACACTTTAAATGGAAGGCACAATTGAAAGTGAAGAGGGCTATATTTCTGCTTTGCAATATTCCACAGAGACTATCAAGTTTTGATTTCCATTTCCTATTACAATGATTTCTCACTTACTTCAACATTTTGACATAGCATTTCCAAGACTGAATGATGTCATTTTTAGGAAGTCATTTTAATTTTTATTGAGGACTTGTGTGGATTGTTTCCTGATGCCATAATAATACCTTGATATTATTCAGAAACTTCTGTGCCAGAGATATCATGAGTCCAGTGGTTTTTACTTGTGATTCATAAACTCCCAGAGCTCTAAAGACATACTCTAAGGTGCCTCTCAGGGCATATGGAAAACTGGGCAGGCTGCTCTGCTCCAACAGGACCATTTTAACTTCTATTGATCAGCCCTTAGCTCAAAATAAGGTATTTATTTATTTATTAATTTATTGCTTTTATGAGACAAAATCCCACTTTGTCACCCTCAGTAGAGTACCACAGTGTTACAGTTCACAGCAACCTCAAAGTCCTATGCTCAAGCAATCTCCTTGCCTCCTCCTCTCACGTAGCTGGAACTACAGGCACCCACCACAATACCTAACTATTTTTTTAGGGATGGGGTCTTGCTCTTGCTCAGGCTGGTCTTGAAATCCTGAGCTCAAGCAATCCACCCACTTTCCCCTCCCAGAGTGCTGGGATTACAGGTGTGAGCTACTATGCCCAACCTATTTATTCATTTATTTTTCAAATTAATGTGAGGGTACAAATTTTTCCATTACATTGATCTCACTTGCAGAGTAAAGTTCCAGAGTAAAGAGCCCCTTATACACCCTTGCAGTGTGTGCATTAGGTGAGACCCTGCCATATGCCCTCTCCCCTTCTGACAATTTTTCTCCCCCCTCATCCCTTCCACTCCCTCCTCCCCTTGCCCCCATGTAAGACTATATTTGTGTTTTATTGTTCAAATGAGCATGTAATTGCTTATATATTGGTTTCACATTAGTGTTGAGTACATTGGATATTTATTTTTCCATTCTAATGATACTTTACTAAGAATAATGTGTTTCAACTCCATGCAAGTAAACGTAAAAGATGTAAAGTTTCCATCTTTTTTAATGGCTGAACAATATTCCATGATATACCTATACCACAATTTGTTAATCTATTCCTGGGTTGATGGGGCATTTTGCTTGCTTCCATGACTTGGCAATTATGAATTAAGCTGCAATGAACATTCTGGTACAAATGCCTTTGGGGTGAACTGATTTTTGTTCTTCTGGGCAGATGATACCTCATAATGAAATTGTGGGATCAAATACAAGGTCAACTTTTAATTCTTTGAGGATTCTCCATACTTCTTTCTGAAAAGGCTGTATTAGTTTGCAATCCCACCAGCAGTAAAGAAGTGTTCCCTTCTCCACACTCACACCAGAATCTGCAGTTTGGGACTTTGTGATGTGGGTTAATCTAGGGTTAGGTGATATCTCAGAGAGGTTTTGATTTGCATTATCCTAGTGATTAAAGATGATGAACATTTTTTCTTTCTTTTTTTTTTTTTTTTTTTGCCATTTGACTGCCATTTTCAGAGAAGTTTCGGTTTAAGTCTCTTGCTCACTTATAGAGAGGGTTGTTTGCTCTTTTCTTATTGTTTAATTTGAGTTCTGAACTGAGGGTCAGCATTCTGTGCTGGGTGGCAGCCCTCTGAACTCAGTCGGGTGGATGGCGCCCAGTGCCTGAACATCCCTGTTTGAACTCTGGTCCAGGGCTGTCTGCTGGGCAGCCCTATGGGCTTGAATGGGTGGGCAGAGCCCATACCAACAGAGTGACTTTGACTGGAGCTCTGGGCCAGAATCTGTTCACTGATTCTTGTCCCCCTGTAGACACTGTCTGATTCGCCAGTTGTCTGCCTTTGTTAGAGTGGTGGCAACATTGCAACGGTGAGGTGGACTCAGCAGGGACAATCTATCAATTCAACTAAAAAAGCATAATTAACATATTAAACAACATAAAGAGAAGAAGAAGCTGAAAATACTCATGGGGGGGAATCCACAGAAGAACTCTGGTAACATGAAAAACCAGAGCAGACCAACTCCCCCAGGGGATTTCAAAGAAGATAGAACAGAAAATACCACCCACAGAGAAACTGCTGAAATGTCAGAAATAGAATTCAGGCTATGGATTGCAAATAACATAATTAGAATGGACGAAGACATGGAAATGGAAAACCAAAAAATAGTTCAGTAGTTGTCTCAAGAAATTAATGAATTCAAAGACAAGGTCACCAGGGATATGGCCATAATGAGGAAAGATATAGCAAAGCTTAAGGAATTGAAAAATGTAGTTGAGGAGCTTTGAAATACAGTAGAGATGCTCAGAAATTGAGTTGAACAGTGTGAAGAAAGAATCTCAGAAAATGGAGACAAAACTTTCGAACTATCCCAAGCAGACAAAGAGGCAGAAAAAAGGAGAAGAAGAACAGAATATTCCCTGAGAGAGTTATAGGATCATCGCAAAAGATTAAACATCTAAATTATAGGAATTCCTGAAGGAGAAGTGGATGGTCCCAAAGGTACAAATTCTTTACTCCAAGACATTCCAAGATACTCCAAGATACTCCAATGGTTGGAAAACTTCCCAACCATTTCAAGAGGCACCGAAATTCAGATAGTAGTATCAGAACCCCAGCATGATTCAATCCAAACAAAGCATATCCTAGATACATTGTAATTAATTTTTCCAATGTTAATACGAAGGAGAAAATCCTGCAAGCAGCCAGGCATAATAAAACTGTTACCTACAAAGGGAAAAATATCAGGATGACTACAAATCTTTCAGCTGAAACTTTTCAAGCCAGAAGAGGATGGCCATCAACCTTCAAAGTAAGATTTTATCTGGAAAATAAGTAAGTATTACACAGCTTGAAAAACAGAACTCTTCACTTCACTTCTGATATGGAAGAGCCACAATCTGGTCTATCAACATGCCCAATATTACATTTTTAAAAATCTTTAAACCATTTATGTATTTAGATCAGCAAATATTTACTAAATATCTTCTGAGTGGAAGGTACGGTGCTCACACCTGAGAAAGACACAAAGGTAAACTGATGTCCTTGAAGAGGAGACTTTCTAACGGTGATTGCTGGCTGTCTGCTCAATGTCCTCCCCTCTCTTCTTTCCAGCAGAATCACCTCTGAATTTCCTTATATAAGATAAAAAACAGGCCACCAATACACTTAAGCCACTTCTATTATTTTCTAATATTAGGCCAATCCTAATACCAATAGATATATAAAAGTAAACAGGCAAGTTCAAGAATGTGATAATTTAGGATGGAGGCAGAACTTTTATGGTACTTTGAGGCTCAAAGGTAACCCAGCCAGTAGGGTTTTGGAAAGGTTTCTTAGAAAAGGTGATATCTAAAATGAACTTTTAAAAATGAGTTGGAGTTAACGAAGCTGAGAGAATATGGAAAGAGGGAATTGGTGATGAGGAGTGGTGTGTGCAGACACCCAGGTGTGGGGCATGTTTTCTCAGGATGTAAAGTATCACCATGGAGGCAGAGCAAAGGGAGCCTGGAAGGGAGACTTGTGCACAGAAGGGATCCTATAATATTCTGTCTGACAGGTGAGGGAGGCCACTAAACGAATTTAATTAGGGAAGTAAAATGATAACATTTGAGTTTTAGACAGATTATTCTAGATTGAAGTGTTGAAAGATGGGAAATGAATTATGAGACTGTTTTAGTAATACTGACTGAAGTGGTGGCCAAAATAAGATTAAGAAAAAGGAGGAAACTTCTTAAGAATTGATTATCCATGTTCCTGGGTGGGTAATTTTATTCTAGGATATCCAAAGAAAAGGAACAGTTTAATGTCTATAAACACAAAGAAAAGATGAGTGAGATCTGCTTATGGGAGAACTTAAAAACTTTAGTCATCAAAGGCGAGATTTCTGACCCTGAATAGCTCATTCTTTCCATAATTTAGCTGCCTTATTTTTTTTCTTTTTTCATCTTCTTTTATGGTATCTTCCCATTGATCTTCTTCCCTTGGGATAGATAGGACATGTTGGATAATTTTCTAAATCTAGGTATGCTTTGTCCTTTACCAAGAAAAAAACATTTGTTCAAATTTGTCCGATATGAAAGGCACATAATACAACTGAGAAAAACACACATGCTTCAATGATAACTCTACTAATGTCTTTCATTAACCATTTCTTTTCTTTCTTCTAGTTACATATCAAAAAAATCAAGACTTTGCATAACTGGACACACTAATCTGATTGTACAAAACTTATACCTAACTTTTTTAACTTTTGCACACCTTCTCTTTGTATGTATTCTCTTCTATCCAAGAGTGGATTCCAGGGAAACTTGGTTTAACCTTAGACACTGTAATGAATCATATTCAAGAAGGAACTTATAATAGCATCTATAATTCTGAAGTGAGATAATGCAAGATTACTTTGGATGGATACAAAATAAATAAGTGAGTTTGCTAACTAAGAGGATACATTCCAATATCCATTGTACCTGCACTCCTGGAAGCTAAGCAAAGCAGGTAATCAGGTAATAAATGTAGAATTATTCCAGAAGAGGAATTTTAATATGTTTTGTTTTTTGTTCATTTTTTAACAAATATGTGTTGACCGTCTACTAGATTCTCATAAAGCTGAGGCTCTAGTGACAGAGACATGTAATCATAAGAGTAAATGTGTGATTACAGATTAGGACAAGTGCTTTGAAAGAAATGCCTATTGTGTCCAGTGTCTGAACGGACTGGAACAGAGACCTGGTTTAGACTGAGGAGGGGCCGTGTACCAGCTAATGTTAAAGGACTTCACTGAATAGTATTGAACAGCATTCAGAATGTGTAGTGAAGCCAGAGATTCTGAAATGACTCGCTATGAGTGGTCCTCCAAGTCACACCACAAAGCCAAATCATGAGGGAAGCTACTGTTTCTGCCAGGGTCAGAGAGGTGATATTCTTGTGACTCAGAATCACATCTGCTTTGCTAAGATCTGCAATTCAAAAATGAGTGCCTTACACCCTGCTTTCCTTTCCACTTAACTTGATTCTGAATTCGAATTACCTGTGAGAGCATCTCTGTGGTCAACACAAATCACATTCAGAACTCAGCAGTATGGTAAATGCAATTGTGAGCTTTTCAGTCCCCTTGTTCAGGAGGCCACATTAAAGGAGACTGGAAGAGGGGCTGATCGAAAGAACCCACAGTATCTTCCCCAGGTCTAAGGGAAGACCTCCCAGGGGAATGGCTTACACATGAGAAAGGATTGTCCCTCCAGATACAGTTGAAAAGGGGAAAGAGGAGAATCCCAGGTAGAGTGCTCAGAATCTCACAGCCACTGAGCTGAGATGTATGTGGCCCATTCATCCCTCGTAAGCACGCCAGGAAGTCTGGAAGTCAGAGCAGAAGAAGCACAGCCTTGGGAGGAAACCATGGAAACTAATTCTGACCAGGCCACACAGAACCACAAAGGCCATGTGAACAATTTAAACATTTTAAAAAATTTTTTCAAAAGTAGTATCTGAAGCCATTCAGGGGTTTTAAGTGAAGAATTGCTAGGAATACATTGATATTGTTAAAGATAACTCTGGTTGCTGCATATAGGATGGATGTTAGAGGGAATCCAGATGAAGATGGGAAGAGTTGCAGAAGGCTTCTGCAGTACACTCAGTGAACTGTTTTTGTGGAGATAAAAATGAAGTGAATGATTCAAATAATAATGTGGAGAATCAACAGGACTTGGATGAAATAGGGGAGGAAGCAGTGTCCTACAATTTGTAAATAAGAACTAATCACTACTCTGTAATACAAATGCACTACCTCCCCCAAAATGGTAATTCCTAGATCAATATTATTTTTAAAAGGATGAAAGTATAAACACAGCCCGTTTACTACCTGGCTAGATTCCCAGGGCACATCACATGCTTTTCAGGTCATTTTCTCCCTTCCATACTCTTCTTTTGATGTGCTGTGTTTATTGTACATTAGAATTAATTACCATATTTAACCTCATGCCTTTTGTACTCAGAAGAACATCTCTAGTATTCCAGATTTATTTTGTTGCGATAGATGCAGAAACGAAGGAACAACGATGAAAAGAAGGAATGAACACAGCCAGGCTAAATGTAAAAGATGGAAGAAGTCCTATAGGTCAAAGAAAGATCAGCACAGGACTGAGGGAATTTGACAAAACAAATAAAAGGGGAAATGTACAATATTGAGGAACTAGGGCTCAGTTTCAAAAACAGATAGCAAAATAGCACTTACAGGAGTGTATTTCACCCTCCAATGCACTGCATTTCTATCCGACACGTTGCTGTGCATTTTTAACCTACGTAAAAAATATTTCCTGTGTCTGCACTCTTCTTTGTGAGGCAGTGGTAGAGACTGTCTAGTGAAATGTAAGCAAGGAAATATGAAGATAAATATGCACACGATATCGTCTCTAAGGTGAGGTCACTAATTTTGAAATGCAGAGAAGAAATGGGAAAATCAGAGCAGAGCAAAGGGAGTAGAATAGAATGGAAAATAAAAGCATGATAATTTTCACATTTCTCTCTTCTACCTCCTCTCTGCTTATTCTTTTCTTAATATCCTACAGTCAGGTTTCACCTCTCACCATTCTTCTAAGAATTTATTTTAGGAAGTCCCTGGTGATCTCCAAACTTCTAAATATAAAACTGTCCCCTCATTTCTGTTTGTTCTACTTAAAATGAAATTATACTGCCATAACTGTTTTTTTTCCCTCAAATTTAAACACTTCACTATTTTACTCGATAGTTATGAAAGCGATGTGTAGCCATTGTGAAAAAAATAATTAAAAAGGAAATAAAGCAGAGAGGAAATAAAAATTGCTCTAAACTCACGGAGTAAAAACTAAAAACTATTAGATGAATACAGTTCCAAGATACGGTATTTCTTTCCACAGATATACACTCACACATAGAGAAAACTACACAGTTTTATGTATACGTACTATACAAACTGTTTCCCAACTTTATTTTTTCACCTAATGATGTCAATATTTACATTATCAGTCAATATTTTTTAATGTTTATTTATCAATTTTTTTATATTAATATGAGGGTATAAGTGATTAGGTTACATTGTGTTTGTTAGGTAAAGTTCAAGTTGTAGTTGAGTCCTTCACCCAGGGAGTGGGCTGTATACCCTTACATTGTGCCCATTAGGTGAGATTTTATCCATCCTCCTTCCTTGCCTGTACTCTTTCCTCCCTCTCTCTTCCCCCCACTTCAATTGAACTTTTATTTATTTATTTTAAGATTGAGTCTCACTTTGTTGCCATCAGTAGAGTACCATGGTGTCACAGCTCAGAGCATCCCCAAAACTCTTGGGCTTAAGCGATTCTATTACCTCAGCCTCCCAAATACCTAGGACTACAGGTGCCTGCCACAATGCCTGGATATTTTTAGAGATGAGTCTCGCTCTGACTCAGGCGGTTCTCAAACCTGGGGGCTCAGGCAATCCACCTGCCTCAGCCTCCCAGAGTGCTAGGATCACAGGCATGAGCCACCGCACCCGGCCCCACTTGAATTCAATGGAGTTTTTCTCTTGTGTGGATGTGTATTATATTGTCTACGGTCCTCATATTAGTATTAAGTACATTGGACACTTGGTTTTCCATTCTTGTGATATTTTACTAAGAAGAATGTTCTTCAACCCTATCCAGGTTATACAAAAGATGTAAAGTCTCCATTTTTTCTGGCTGAATAGAATTCCATGGCATACATATACCACAGTTTATTAATCCATTCATGGGTTGATGGGCACGGGGGTTGATTCCAAGTCTGGGTGATTGTGAATTGAGCTGTGATGAAGGCAAATGATTTTTTCTTTCTTCTGGATAAATACCTAGTACTGGGATTGCAGGATCACATGGAAGGTCTACTTTTAGCTCTTTTACTATCCTCCATACTTCTTTCCATAGAGGCCGTACTAGTTTGCAGTCCCACCAAGAGTACAACAGTGTTCCCCTCTTACTACATTCACGCCAGCATCTGCATCTTTGGGACTTTTCGATGTGGACTATTCTATTGGGGTTAGGTGATATCTCAGGATGGTTTTGGTTTGTGTTTCTCTGATTATGAATGATGATCATTTTTTCATGTGTTTGTCAGTCATCCCTCTGTCTTCTTCAAAGAAGGTTCTGTGCATGTTTCCTGCCCACTTATAAATGGGACTGTTTGCTTTCTTCTTATTGATTAATTTGAGTTCTCTGTAGATTCTAGTTATCAGGCTTTTGTCAAATTCATAGCGTGCAAATACCTTTTAATTTAGCTCGTTTTATCATTATATAGTTTAAACCATCTAGTGTTTCCCATTTCTGTATGATAGAATTTATTGGCATTTCCTTTCAAGCTAATATGTAGTTGATTCATGTAAATATGTCATGAACCTTTGAAAAGAGGTGTATTTTCTTTTGAAATGTTATGGAGTTAAAAAAATATTAGAGCAAAGCAGGTTGTATTAGTCAGACCTGATTTTCTTTATATTTTCATTTTTGCATATTTTTTTCCTTAGTCACTAAAAAATAGATATACGTGTTTTAAAGTTCTTCTTTTGGTGTGGGCTCTTTATTTCCCATTGTATTTTATGGTGGTTTTTTTTTTTTTTTTTATTTTATATGTGCCCAAGCAAATTTTCACCCATTTTTTTTCTGTCTTGATAAATGGAAAGACCAAGAGCCCTGATTTTCAGACTAACAATTAGCAATTTCTTCATCTAACCCGGCAGTAAGCCTTGTTAACTCTACCTCCACACGAGTTTAAAATCTGTCTACATCCCACCATCTCTACTTACACTGTCCTAATATCCACCGGCTAGCTCTTGACTAGATTACAAACTCTCAAGTTATCTCTTTGATTCCACTCTAGATTCTCACCTAAAAGCCAGAATGATTTGTAGGAAATAAATAAATTCATTAAACTTCCTTGCTTTCTTGCCAATAGCTTTTTATTCCAACCCCATGTAAAATAAGTTGACACTTTACCTTTGCTTACAAGACATGTGAGGCTTTGCTTACAAAAAGGCCTGTGCCTTTTTTGTCAGCCTCAGTGACCTTACTTCCTATCCTCAGCACCCTCCAGCTGCCCTGGCCTTTCACTCCTCAAGCAGGCTAAGCTCCTTCCCATACTGGGATGCCTCTGATAGGTATTAGTACTTTCTGGAATGCACGTCTTCCTGTTTAGTGCATGGTTAATAACAGCGTTTCAGAAGTCCCTGGTCTAATAGACTCTTTTGTTACATCACATCTACGGCACCTACTTTACATCTCTCTACGGGACCTATTACTGACCATCTTATTTTAGGGTAATTATGGATATTTTTCTGCATATTCACTACAGTAGGAATATTGAGTCACTTTTCAAACTGTCCAGAAAAGTGCCAGACACATGACAGACATGCAATATTTGCAGAATAAATTAAACAGTTAATTTTGCTTAAAGAATATATGACAGTTATTTTTAATGGACTATATTGATGAAAAAGCAACTTTTTTGCCTAAATTCAAATTTATCTGATTTTAACATGAAGATTTCTGCTTTCATAGTATGAAATAGCAGGGATAGGGATTTATCATCCACGTTAAACAACTAGAAAATCAGACAAAAATACCCCCAAACAATGGTTTTCAGACACTGAACAATAGACAACACAAGACAGTGATTCCTAAGAAGAGAAAAACATGAATTTAGATCTGCGACTACTCCAGCACGCAGCATGTTTTCAAACAGCATCAGAAGGAAGAGGGGACCAAACAAAGCCTGAGAGTCTTGCTGAGTTGAAGAAACAAAGTCTGAAATTCACGAAAGTCAACATTAATGGTATCTATAGGGCAATGTACCAGGGAAGGAGGAGCTGGAGCACCCTGGAGATCTATTGAAGGGTTGGCTCAAGTCTTAGGCTCAAAGTTAAACTATACCTGTTTAGAAGGAAATAGTTCAAGGCTGAGGAAAATGCTACTGGAAAGGAGTAAGCAGAACCGACCCCAGAAATCACACAGGCCCAAGCATAGTTTGTACTCCCCACAGCCACACTGTGAAGTCCTTGTAATAAATGGGGCATTGACCAGAGTCCTCAAAAGATCACTGCCTCAGTAATGAAACCAAAGTAGTCCTAGAATAAGGGCTGGCCAAGTGCCGCTCTTACAAACCTCAAAGGCCAGACTTCAAAGAATCAGACTGTTTCTCTGTAACTTATTGAGTCCCAGAAGAAAGCCCCAAACTATTTAAAGGACTGCAAAAAAAAAAATCCAGCATCAAATAGTGTAAAGAAAAAAATATATACAATAAATCCCCAATATTCAGCATAGGGGTTAGAGAGGAAACAGGAGGCAGTGCCTTATCAAAACTTCCCAAGCAGGCAAGGGGTCAGAGAACATTTCCCATGGCCAGGTGGAAACAAAATCAATAGAAATAGATCCAAAATTACATATAAAATAGAAATATTAGTAAATAAGAATATCAAAGCTGACATTTTAAAAATTTTCTGTATTTTCAAAAAGACAGAGAAAAACATGGACATGAGAAGGGGAGAAATGAAGGCAATAAAAAGACACAAATCAAAATTCTGAAAACGCAAAAAAATAAAATGCCTAAAATAAAAAGTACACTGTGGATTAGACACTACAGATGAAATTGAAGAATTAGAAGAAATAGCAATAGAAGCTACTAAAATGAAAAACAGAAAAAGCCACTAAACGAAAATCAGAATCTCAGTGAACTGTGGGTCAATATTATACAGTCCAATAGCTGTGTCTCCATCCTGCAAAATAAGGGGGGACCAGAATGAAACATTTGATGAGCTAGTGACCAAAAATTTTCCAAATATGGTGAAAACTACAAACCTGAGTTCAAAATTTGTTGATCACCAAGAAGAAGAAACGTGTAGAACATCATGTCAAAGCACAGTACAACTGAATTGTTGAATTTAACATGATTGCTACTTGTTTCCTGGTTGACTTTTTTGAAGCATTTTTTCCCTTTCAGACTTCCTGGAACACTTATTTTTGATGTCCCCTTTGTAGATTGCATATATAAGTCAGTCTGGTTTTTTGAATGAGAATGTTTTTAAAAGATGACTATTTCATTTACAACTATTATAAACGTTTGACATCCTCCTTCTTGGCTTTGTTTCCGTCGTTTTCAGTAGTTTGTTCCATAAACTGGTTTAGTTGATTTTCTCTACCCTGTGGCTGCATCACTGATGACCTTAATTCCTGACCCACATCCCACACAGTCCCTTAATTCATCTTCTAGATGGAGACTTGAACATTTTCCGTTAGTGGCTATCTTTACAAATTTCAGCACATCACTCTATTTAGACCCTTGAGATTAAAGGTATATTTATGGTTTTTTATCATGAAATGTAAATAAATTAAAGGAGTTTTTTTCAACTCTCACCTTTCCACTCAAAATCTTTTGTGTCTGCTTTATTCTTGTATAAGTATAGAGAGTGGACACATGCTCACTCATCACACTGGTGAATCATCACTTGGTTAGTTCCTTACCTTGCCTACTTGTAAATTTCTGATTTTAATGCATTGCTTTTTGTATGAACAGAATACATCTTCAAATATTTTTTTTAGGTCAGACACATATAAACTTTTAAAATTCTATATGTAAGTCTATTTTTCTAAGTTTTAACATGTAAAAAACTTGATTAAATATTTAATTATTGACCATAATTTTATATACAATACTTACTTAATAATGCTGTTCTCTTGCTTTCTCTTATACAAAACTACTGAAGAGGAGTTTGATATAAACTTGGTTGTTTACTTTTGCAGGGATCTGCTTCTTCTACCTAGATAATGTAAGATTTTTTAAATCATGGAAGACCTGAGATTCATTGGTACAATCTCTTTCCCTCCACCCTAAAACATGAGCAGTCAGACTTTCTAAATTATAGGACTATTTCATTTCATTAATATTTACTTGAATAATTTTTTCTGTTCTCTTTTTCAGATCATTGACCACCCCTATGTTGTATTATAATGTCTGTTTTATAATTTCCCTTTAAAAACTTTTTGCTTGGTATTCATTCATAAAGTTAAATTTGCAAGTCTGTTACTAATTTAATATCTTAGATTGTCAGCATGTATCTCAATTTAAAATTTACTTGTATTTTATAACAATATTAATTTTATCCCTTTTTCTTTTTCTTAGTATTGCTATTTTTGGTTGATTTAGTTTGGTTGGTTAGTTTTGTTGCTATCAGGGAGGGTAAATCTCATAAACATGACTTTATTTCTATAAATTTTGTACACATAGTTGAAAGAAGTGGTTTGCTTATAGCAAATAAAGAAGAATGAGACCATGTTTCCAACAAGGTGATTAAATAAAGAGGGGAATAAGGAAGTTAGGTGCAATAGTTTTGGGGGGGTTAGGATAATCTAAATAAGCTCAGATTTTTTGTTCGGAATTTAAAATGGGAATAGGATGTTAAAATAGAAATTTCCTGCATATAGCTGCAAATATAAGGTTGCATTCAATTTCCAGGACTGGTTTTAATGAGAAATGGGATAAATAGAGGGAAAAGGAGAAAATTTTCAGAGATAGGTACAGAGGACAAGGACGGGCAGATTCAGCAGAGGAGATGGAAAGGAAGCTGATGGAGAGTTTCACAGGAGCGTTCTGCTTCCTTTAAAGTGTTTGTATTGAGTTTCACATCAAGAAGTCTTTTATTTGAGTTATAAGTCTTGCCTGTTATCACTAATATTTCTTCTTTCTCCACTTTGTGTGAGCTTTATCTTTCTCAATCCACTTAGGCACACTTCTATTATCAAGACAGCATGTCTGTAAGGTGACATTTCCAACTATTTAATAGATACCGCTATCAGAACAAAACTCAAGTGTTGCGCAATATAAAACCTCCATTGTTGAATAAATGCTAACAAGTTAACAAGTCATTTTCACAAGAAAGGTTATTTTATTATGGACAAATTTATGCTTAGCAATTAGCCCAGGAGTCTGACTCCTAAATTGAAAAGCATTTTCATGCCATTTCTTACTTAATAACTAGATATCTTTCACGTTGTTAATTCTCCACTGGCATCGGTAGTTGCAGTCAAGGTCTGTTGGCCATACGTGTACTATCAGACCTTTGTTACTTTATTCAGTATACCTTAATTAAGCCCCTATGACAAAGTCATGCCAAGGGTAGAGAACAATTTAAAGACAATACAGATATCACTGTCTTCTAGAATATTACTGTTCAGAGATTATTGATAGCCATTAGACTCAATTTTTAAAATTGTTTTATTTTTATTAAGGTCATTCATTACCTCTAGAACATATGTAGCAACACAGAATTCCCCATCACTTTCGGATGAGAAAATCTTACTAATTTTTTTCAAAGGGGAAAAATCTTGACTTGGCAGATAAGAAACCTGAATTCTTGCCTTAAAAATTGAATACTTCCCTCAAAAGCTTTATCTGACTTTAATGAAGTCATCTTTGATGAATATTAGCCTTGAGTACAGTATTCTCTCCAGTGCATTATAATGTTCAAAAATTATAATCAATGATTGATTATTAAGGAAGTCAATAACACAGACCACTCTCTCGTCTAGCACAGAGTTAGATGAGAAAAAGAAGTTTTTATGTAATTATAAATTGAGAACCCTAAGTAATGTGTAGAATAAAGTTTGAATACACCCAACAGAACATGGCCATGAACATGAACTTATTCAATTATATACCATTCTCCTTTGAACTGGAATAAGTACATCAGAGCAGACAATGATGACTACTGTAGATGAGGAAGATTAAAATGTCACAGAGATCAAAGAAAGGTGAAGCTATGTGGACTGGAATGGTGGAGAAAGTTTCCTTGAATTGAAATGCATTATTCTCTGTTTACTTTAGCTTTTTAAATTCTACTTTCCCAGCTAGGTCCTTTAGATGCTTCAATACTCATTTCTTTGACTCACTTGTAGTGTATATTTGAATACACAATTAAGAGGCGAGAAGGCATTATTAGAGGCAGGTGCATAGAAGACCCCATAAAATACCTATAAAAATCACCATCAAAAGGGCTACAGTGAAGACGTGAATATGTGACATTTCTTTTAGAGCCATTCCCTCATTTTTACTAAATCCACCACCTGGATTCTTTCCAGCACTGAGCCTGCTGGGGCCAGGGCTAATTTATCATGGCTGTTGTGTTCTGGTCATTTCTTGCCAGAAATTTGGGGAAATGTTGTTCAGATCAACCCAGACAACAATTATGTGCTCTGTGAACATATTTAACTAGAATATGATCAGAAATAATGCTTTATTACAAAACAAAAAATTTGGATGTGGTAAATGAACTTTATCTTGGTTCTTTTATTCCTCTTTAGGCCAAAAAACTGGACCGAACACACATTCGTACATGGCTGAGATGATTTGAAATGTCTCTGTTTTTAAGTTGTTCTTTTCTTTTTCTTAGAAAGTTTGAATAAACCCACTGCAAATGAATAGTGGTAGCGGTGGCTACAACGCGCCAAGGTTTATTTTTCCTCAAAGCACCCTCCTCCCCACCCCAAGCCCTTCTTTATCCTTCTTCTGTGTTTTCCTTTCTCTTTTGCAGTCTCAGGCCTCACGTTTGCAGGTCACAGGTGTGGGTCCAAAGGAGATCGTGAGGAAATAAGGAAAAAGATAAAGGGAAGCTTATCATTGCTCAGCTCTTACATGTGGAAATACTTTGCAGTTCTTTACGGAAAAGGGCATATAGATTATTCTATGCCCTCTTTTTGAACCTTCTCCTGCCAACTATTTCAGATGAGATAGGAAATAGAATTTATTTGAGTAGATACATGTCATTTTCTCCCCCTCAAAATGCATATTGTAATATTAGTATGTTTAGGCCGGGCATGGTGGCTCATGCCTATAATCCTAGCACTCTGGGAGGCAAAGGAGGGCTGACTGCTTGAGCTCAGGGGTTCAAGACCAGCCTAAGCAATAGCAAGACCCCATCTCTACTAAACATAGAAAAATAGGCAAGAGGATTGCTTGGGCCCAGGAGTTTGAGGTTGCTGTGGGCGTGGGCTGATGCCATGGCTGTATCCAGGGCCACAGAGTAAGACTCTATCTCAATAAAAAAAAAAAAAATTATGTTTGAAACTTGAAATTATAGTCGTCCATACACTGGGCATTGAGTTCCCTGTTACTCTCTAGTTGGGAAAAACAAAACCATCATACAATAGCCAGAGAATAACTACGAGACTCTCTGGTAACTCACTGGCAAAATGTTATTTATTCTATAAATAACCTATAGAATCATATTCATTTTCTCTTTTAAAAAAACATACTTTTTTCTTACTTTTTTGTGCTGTTAATGATTTTTGCTTTACTATATGAATTAACAGTAATACTTCACATTACATACATGAAACCAAATTACACTTCTTTGAAAACATACTTTTAAAAGACATACTATGCAGCCTTAAAGAAAGATGGAGACTTTACCTCTTTTGTGTTTACATGGATGGAGCTGGAACATATTCTTCTTAGCAAAGTATCTCAAGAATGGAAGAAAAAGTATCCAACGTACTGAGCCCTAATATAGAGCTAATTTATAGCTTTCATATGAAGGCTAAAACCCAATTATAGCACAAGAATACAGGAAAAAGGGAAAGGGAGGGGAGGGGAGGGGAGAGGATGGGTGGAGGGAGGGCAATTGGTGGGATCACACCTACGGTGCATCTTAGTAGGGTACTGGTGAAACTTATCAAATGTAGAGTATCAACGTCTTTATATAGTGATTAAGAAAATGCTATGAGGGCTATCTCTCACAG